>JAZDUA010001144.1:0-67500 GCA_038098605.1 Gryllus longicercus
TGCTGGTACTGACCTACAGTACAGTACTGACCTACACGTCGGATTGCGGGGTTTTCCCAAACCAGGTGTCTCCTACCAGCGTGTCACTCTCTCAGCCAGAATAAGCTCTAAGCTCTCGACGTATGTGGTAGTGTACTAGTTGATGCAAGTGTGTGTAAGTAAGGGGTGAGGATAAGACAAGGAAGTGGAAGAAAAGATTTCGCGTGTGCCGTGGCCCGTTTGTTAGGTACTGCTTCGGCATTCACCTGGTTTGGATCGGAGAAACAACGGAAAACTACCGATAAGAGTAGCCGGCCGCTAGAATTCTCCTCCAGACAGTAGTGGGTGTTCGACCTAGCAATCCATTTAGTGTCGAAAATGCCCCATCGTCGGAACTAAAACCTTTATGCTCCCAGTCACAGTCGCTGCAGGGACAGGGCCAATGGGGCTCTGAGCGACACTGAACCGGTGGGCCTAGCGACGACAGAAGTGGTGGCGAGGGTGGCGGAAGACGGAGGTGGGTGAGTGCCATGGGTGAGCCGGAGTGGGGAGTGACGGCCGAGGTAACGGCGAGGCGGCGGCGATGGTGTAACGGTTAGCGTACCGGGCTGTTGTACGCGGGTTCAAATCCGATCGAAGCCGTGGATTTTTCAGGGCGAAAAAAAAATCCTTCGTACGCCTTCCTTCGGAGGGGAAGTAAAGCCGGCTGTCCCATGTTAGTAGATTTACTTGCATGTAAAAGATCCTCAAGCCTAAATGACGCCCCTGAGCTAAATTCAAACCGCCTGTTTCTCGCCCAAGAAATACCTCCTTTCTCTGCTAGTTGGTGAAAGGAGCGTAGCGAAATTTGCGTGGTAAGACGGAAGAGCGGGCCTGATGGCCCGAGTCTCGCCACGTAAAATAAGGAAAATTCAATTCAATTCAATTCAATTCAATTCAAAAGGTACTGTATGTTGCGGAGGTGGTGTCGGTCCCCCTGCGGCGGAAGAGACAGTGACGCGTGGGTGGTAGTGACAGTAGGCGTAGGTGGGTGGGTCGGAAGAGGCAGATCGGCCAACTGATAAGTGGGGTTTGAGATGCTGATTGATTACGTGCCAATTCTGGCTGCTTAGAAGATTTAGTAATGATAATGCTGGCAATGTGTTGGGATGGGCAAGAGGAAAGGATAAAAGAAAGGGATGGGGATGGGCAAAGGGAAAAGAAAGGGATGGAGGCTATTTTGTTCTTTTAATTTGCCGAGTCCACAGTTTACTCTGTTGACGCTTATTGGACGCATTTTGGGGCGAGCGGCTGACGTCACTGCCTTGCGACTGAGGTAATTGGAGAGAAGGGCTCCGTAGTAAAATCTCCGTAGTAAAATGAAATGAATGTTCTTCGGCGAACGGACATTGATATAAAAATGTTTGTAATTTTAGTTCTTCATTATATTAATTTTATTTTTCATGGGATCTTGTTTTTTATTTTATTTTACTTACACCACATTTATACTTGGATACTTCGCAGTCCGCGAAACGCCGCATTTCGCAATCGCATTTCGTCTTCAAGAAAGTCACAGTATGACTGCCGAAATGTTGGCACCTTTGCCAACACCTTGGTCGCCTTGCCACCTTGGTCGCGGCGTCTGACAGCCCAGTATCTACAGACTCCGGCCGCGGGTGACTACGCTTTCATTTGACCTTCCTTTACGCCACGGGGATGAAACATTAAAACTCAGTCGTGCGTTCTCCCACTTGCGAGAGAAACGGAAGCGATAGCTAAGTCAGCTCGTCTTTCTCAAACAGTCCAGGAATGAGGACGCTCTCCTGTCTTTTCACGAAAACGCATTTTTCCCCCTGAGGAAGGTCACATATGAGGCCGAAACGTTTGCAACTTTGCCTATGATACGACGTCTCCCGGATAACTAGTATCTATTGACTCCGGCTGCAGAAGCTTACGTTCTTTTTAAATATATAATTTATTTACAAACATTTATGTATTACAAATATTACTATATATATATATATATATATATATATATATATCAATACAGTTTATCAACTTATCATTAAAATAGTAAGTCATTGCAGTCTTTTGCCTAGTTTTACGTCTACATAAAATACTTAATCCAAAAAATATCGGCGGTATCCCGACATCACAAAAATTTCACGAAATAGTAAATGATTTTGCCCCAAAGTTTAAAGTGTTTTAGTAGTTTCCTCAATAGCATAACTATCAATAGCAATAAGCTCACACATAATGCCCGTTTTTTTCAATATTTTGAACTTGACTGTGGAAAATATACTTTTATTTCTGAATATTACCAAATGTACCACTATGCATTTTTGGATTCACCACGCGTGTAGAAACCGGTCATTATTTCGCAGTAATGTAAGTCAAGAGAAAAGAAACGCACCACTCTAATCCGCGGAAACAAGCCAGAGGAATTCCGGTGCTCATACGTCGCGCACAGCAGTGGACGAGATAACCCGTAAGTTATTACCGCCACGACTTCATTTTTTTCCCTCAGAAAACCGTGAACCACGAATCGAGACCCGAGGGTGCACCTGCTTCCTGTACGGAAAAGTCGCTTGTTTTCTGAGTGCTCGAGTAAATAATTACTGTGCGATGGACGAGGAAGTCTTGTGTATTAAGTTTTTCTCCAGAGAAGTCCACAAGAAAGAGAACTTTTATTCGAAGGAGTTTACGATACTTCTGATAAATTACGTGAGCCCTTCAAAGGTTTTTTTCAATGTTGTAATACATTTGAAAACGTAATGCCGTAATAATGAAGCAAAAGTATGTATCGCACTTACAGTAATATATTACCTATAAGAGGTGAGTTTTATGCCAATTGTTACTTAATATCATATCTATTCGTCACATTGGTTTGCATTCAACTGGTTTCATAGTTACTGCTTCACTTGTTCGACGACGATACTTTAATGAAGAAAAGAGGCATTTTTCAGCTAGATTGTACGTAGTATTTTGTGTATATTCCCTTGCATCGTCTCATCAAATACAATATAATTTAGTACAATACTTTGTTATGTCACCATAACAATGAGTCGTAGTTCTGACGCCAGACAGATTCAAACTCAGCCAAACTTGGTGAGAACAGGTATGAGTATTCCAGTATGACGATTTGTATTAGCATATAATCTTAGTAACTACACGAAAATAAATGTCTTCCTCAGATCCAAGAACATTAGTTTCTGTTGGTATCTCAGGATATTTCTAAAGAGTAGACGGCCATCTACGAGTATTCTTTCAATACCGTACAGAAAATATAGAAAAATACCTCATTTAAATTTCTGCTAAAATTACAAAACATGTACGAACATGCAATTCCACTGCGATATTCCAAGACAGATTCCATCTCACCTTTCAAAACAGCTTCGCAAAATATTGGTGTCTGAAGCAGGTATTCTGGTTTGTGGCTTTAGTGAGAAGGTAACCTTTCGCCCGCGAGGGATGAGGTGGAGGGCCTGAGATGAAAACAGCCATTCGGAGCGCAAAAAACGCGTCTACCTTTGCCGTTCGTCCAGCTCATCCTTCAACAGCCACAGATCTCTCCCCGCTCTAGCCCACGCCTCCGCCACAGCCACGCCTCCGCCTCCGTCTGCGCCCCCGCCTTCGCCTCCAACACCGCCTCCGACACCGCCTCCGACACCCGCCTCCGACTCCGTCTCCGTCTCCGTCTCCGTCTCCGTCTCCGTCTCCGTCTCCGTCTCCGTCTCCGTCTCCGTCTCCGTCTCCGTCTCCGTCTCCGACTCCGACTCCGACTCCGACTCCGTCTCCGACTCCGTCTCCGACTCCGTCTCCGACTCCGTCTCCGACTCCGTCTCCGACTCCGTCTCCGACTCCGTCTCCGACTCCGTCTCCGACTCCGTCTCCGACTCCGTCTCCGTCTCCGTCTCCGTCTCCGTCTCCGTCTCCGTCTCCGTCTCCGTCTCCGTCTCCGTCTCCGACTCCGACTCCGACTCCGACTCCGACTCCGACTCCGACTCCGACTCCGACTCCGACTCCGACTCCGACTCCGACTGCGCCACTACCTCCGCCTCCGGCTCCACTTACGCATGCGCCACTGCCTTCTCCTCCTTCACCGCAACATCACCACCACCACCACCACACCCGCACCGACGTCCCCCACCTCCGTCCCATTGTTACCACCCTGCAGGGGCGTGTACCGACTACATCCCGCAGTCAACTTTTCCTCAACTGTTGTTCTAGCTCCGAGCCCGACTACATTCCGTTCCGTTTTCCTAGGATTGATTTCAGCGCCCACTTAGAATCACATTGATCTATTATAATTTAAACATTTCGTCTAATTCAAGAAACATTTGCACAACCGTTTAGAGCACTACGAATGTTGAAAACTACCTTTTAAAAGTTTGTGAAAATAAAATTTGATTCATCCTATCACGAGAAACTTCTTACACCGCTGACTTAAAACACAATTCCGAGGTTTCTATCATCTTCACCTGTGTTACAGATTTTCTCTGGACTGGTGCGATAAGATCTAAATGCGCTCCGTGTGAATGCGAACTAAACGAAAATATTTACTCCTTCCGAAACACCGGATGAACGAAACGAGATGGAGTCGGCTATGCCTTATCAAGCAACAAAAAATGAAATGGAATGAACTGGGAGGGAAGGATGTGGGAAAACTGACCGCGGGATGCAGTCGGACGATTGCCCCCTGCAGCTCCTGACTGCCTCCGCCCCCGCCCCCGCCCCCGCCCCCACCTCCAGCCCATGCGGCTCGCAAAGGCAGGAAGACCCTCATCAGCTGCGCCTCTGCCCCGCTGCTCTCGACGTCCTCTACACTTCGCCTTTTCATTCGCTTCTTTTCCTCTTTTCGGGACTAATCGCTCTGATTTGCTGTCCTTTTTTCTTTTGTCCCCTTCACAGTAACCCTGTGAAGAAGGGGAATTTATTATCTATAAATATTTTTACATTTTGCTGCTGCCTTGCGTCTTAAGCAGCTACAGGCGGGGCTTTTTCTTACAACTAATTTACAATCTAGACCTAAAGTTATCTTAATTGCGCTTTGGCGTTACTAACTTACACTAAAATCATTTTTGTAATTCTATTTTATATATTCTACGTAATTGTTTGTATATATTGGTACATTATTATTATTATTATTATTATTATTATTATTATTATTATTATTATTATTATTATTATTATTATTATTATTATTATTATTATTTCTACATTCACACATCATTCATACTATTTTCATTATATACATAACCATTCATTCTTCCATTCATTCGCACTTAACTTCACTGCACTCACTGTTCGCCACGGCACTGACTTGGCTCAAAGTGTCCGTGGCGCTCGGGCCCAATGGGAGGCGTGGCAGGTGGGGCGCGGCGTCGCGGTTCCCCGCGCGTCCCTCGGCCGATGGCAATTCATCCCCCTCGCGCTCGGCTGCCTCCGCTCGCTTGTTGTCCACAACAGCCCTTCGGCATCTCTTCTGCTTTTCTTTTCAGCGGTCTTTTCTTCTTAACGAGCGCAGTGTTTGATTTCAGTTTCCCGCAAGAGCACATCGTCTGGAACTGTACTTTTATTTCTAAATCAGTTATATCATTTATCATTAAATTTCGTGTACCACGATCTCATCTTCAACCAATCTTGCAGCCGCTCTATAATGATAGTCTCATAGAGAAAAGATTTTCCTCTCTGATATTCCAACATTCCGTAACTTCCTATTTGGAAAGTATTGCTTGTACGTAGCACAAATGTAACTATATCCCTGTTATAATTCTTGTTTTCGACTTTTTATAAGTTTTCCCCTGTTTTCTCTGCTTTTGCTTGTTTGTTTCCTTTTCATAATTTTCTTATTTACCTCCAACCTCTACCTGGAGACATTCTTCCTGTTTCCCTCTACCTTCGTCAGAATATTTGTATTTATTTCGGGAGAATTGCACGCGTGCGCATTGCGACATATTTTTGGTTTGTGCAGCCACAATCTGGGGCACATTCTACAGAAGAACACAAACCATAGACTCGTTTTGACACCACGGTGCGAACGGAGGTAATAGCAGCAAATGTCCTCCCTAGCTTGATTTTCCCTGCTGGAATGTAGTCATTTGTCATTTGAGGGCACACTATATACATATCTAGATACCTCGCTTATAATTTCCACACCTAGAAAGTTTCAAATCATGGAACAAGAAATGTGACCAAGAATATTCTTAAAACCGAATTACTACGCTATGTTTTCATCCTTCTTTATTGGCACAGAGAAATGACGGACCAAATTGGGTGAAATTTGAACAGGAAAAATGAATCACGAGCCATTTTTCTGTAGAGATTAAAAGCACACCACACGTCGTTTTTTTGTACCTGTTTAACTGTCGCACCCTTGGTGTCACTTTCCAGAAGCTTTTTTCGGTTGCTAGGCCTGTAGAACAATTTATTCCTTTATTGCAGTTCTGAAAACTGTTAATATGTTGAACTGTATTGTGGAGTGATTTCTGCTGTGAAAACTAAAGCGGTTTTCACATGTGCTGTGTTATAATGACGTCACGTTTCGTGCTCAGTCCAAGCCTAGGCTAACAGCGATGTTCAGCTGTTCAACGATCTTCAACGCTTTTTGGAACGACCGGAGAAAATAATATCATCACGATTACGTGCAGAAAACGAAATGAACATGTTAAACACTGGTTTTCGTTCCTTAGTTTCGATACCGAAACTGTGCTGATGCATAGAAAACTGGCGGTTCTTTCTGTATTTTCCTGTATTCTACATACGAATATGACGAATAACACCATGTAAAATGGGGTTTAGGATTTATTCAGACTACGCAGCGTCAGAAAAAATGGCCTTCATATCAATGCTCATTTCTTCAATTCATTCCTCTCTGGAATTTGGAACGAGTCCCTGGAGGAAAATTTCGACTTCGAACACAAATTTTTAAAATGTATATTTATTTATTAATGGACGAATGTACATAGTATTATTTATACTACATCATATGTAAGTTAGAACACTTTAATACTACCATGTAACAGTAACATACTATATTTACAGAAAAGAGTATTGTTCGGTTTTTAAGGTTAGTTATATTTTCAACTTGGAGCGCTATCCCTTCCCGTTCCCTCTTTGCACTTGTCTGCTCTCCGAGCAGCAGCAGCTGCTGCTGCTGCTGCTGCTTCTGCCGTCTTCCTTTCCCTGGTGCCCGGCGCGCCGAGGAGCCCAGCCTCGCGACCAACGGCGCCGCCCCCACCGCCGCCTGCACGGCCGCCCCCATCGCCACCACCAACACGACGGCCGCCTCTGCCTTCGCCTTCGCCTTCGCCTTCGTCCACGCCGCGGCGCCGCTCGCTGCTCCGAAACTCGTGACCATATCCCTCGGGTGAAGCACTAATCGTGCCTCCCATCGACGCGTAGAGCCCCCCGCCCCCGCCCCCCCCGCCCCCCGCCCCCAGCCCCCAGCCCCCACCCCCGCCCCCCGCTCCCTCGCGCGCATCGTCCCGCCGGCTCCGCTCCAGCCCTGCGCTCCAGCCGCCGCCGCCTCCGGAGCAGAAGAGGCAGACGTACCAACCTAAGAAAGCGGAGCGAGCTCCACCAACCACCACAGGTGCAAAATGAGTCGTCTTGCTGCTCCAGTAGTTCCGTACTAGCGTGAGGTGTCTTTTCTGATGGACTATGAATAGAAGGGCTCGGTAAAACAACAGGCTACCCAACATTGGCATAGTTCTGAGATATTAAGGGTAATGCTAGAACTTTCATAATATAACTCGGTATTCCTTTATACGCAGTATACGTGCGTATAAGTCCATAATGGATTTAAATAATACACACACACACATACACACTATATATATATATATATATATATATATATTATCGGAAAGAATTGTGTGAAGTTATATTTAATGCTAATAATTTAATTATAATTCACAATGCTAATAGCATACAAAATGTGAGATTACTTAGTGTTCTACTGAGACCTCCAATTGTCAAATATGTTCAAGTTCAGATTTAAAGATGTGCTCTTTGAAGCACTTGTCCTCGCTTTAAACCAACAGAAATTTCAATATATTAGTTCTGTTCTTTCACTTACCTGAAATCGTATCATTATTTAATTAAATAATTTATTAAAAGTACTATATTGTTTGTGTATTTCACGTTTCAAAATTGTTTACAATTACGAAAAATTAAGTTTTTTCCATAAAAAGTGACTTCTTTAAGATGTAACCTTTTTCTTTGGCAATTACTGTTCCTGTACATCGTAACACAAAATTGAAAAAAATCAATCATTAAAGCAGATCACGTATAAAATGGCTTAGTAATAAAACGAGGGAATTAACATAATTGTAATATGTTGTTCCTGGGGGCATGTTAGATTGTTTCTTTCGAGAGTCCAATTACGGAATGGTCATATAGCAATTCTTGATTTGCATAAGAAGTGCCGCCGCGGGAATGAAGGACTTGCACGCGATTCCGAGTCCACAGGCGAGTTTTCGGAACTGTAATTCAGAGAATTGAATAGACATTTTCAGCGAGGCATAATTATCAAGGAGTGTGGTAATGAATGTTAAAAAACGCTTGTACTCCTCTTTTATTACACGTTAAGATATTACGCGCTGTTTGTCACATTTGCAAATGTTTTTTCGAGTTAACGAATTCAGATCTCCCAGCTCTGTTTTCGATCCAATAATGAAAAATTGTAAATGGTTAAAAATAATGTATACGAGACATAATTACAAAATATACGAAATTAACTAGACGTAAATTCAAATTTTATTCTTGATCTGTAATCCTCCGACCCATGAAGTCGATGCGGTTAAAGCGGAAACTTCCGAAGATGGAATTGTCGTGCTTCAGTTATGAATGTTCTCCTGTGTGTTGTGGAATGGTATGGCTCTCCTGAACGCCACGTAATGGCAAAGGTGGCTTAGGGCATCAACTGATGACACCGCCGTACCTCTGACCGAGAGGTTCAGGCGATCGAGTACCGACGGTGGCATTGTTTTCGACACTGTCTTGTCAGCTTGGTGAAGTTCAGCCGCTGTCTGCAAGAGAATTCTAGCGGCCGGCTGCTCTGGTCGGTAGTTATCTGCGGTTTCTCCGATCAACACCAGGCGAATGTCGGAGTAGTACTCTAACAAACGGGCCACGGATCGCGCGCGATCTTTCCTTCCTTGTCCGTATCGTATCTTTACTTCTTACACACACACACACATACACTCACATACACACATACACACACATACATACATACACATACACACATACACACATACACAGACATACACACACAGACATACACACACAGACATACACACACAGACATGCACACACATACATACCCACAGACATACACACAGACATACACACAGACATACACACAGACATACACACAGACATACACACAGACATACACACAGACATACACACAGACATACACACAGACATACACACAGACATACACACAGACATACACACAGACATACACACAGACATACACACAGACATACACACAGACATACACACAGACATACACACAGACATACACACAGACATACACACAGACATACACACAGACATACACACAGACATACACACAGACATACACACAGACATACACACAGACATACACACACATACACACATACATACACACACATACATACACACATACATACACGCATACATACACACACACATACATACACACACATACATACCCACACATACATACACACATACATACACACACATACATACACACATACATACACACACATACATACACACACATACATACACACACATACATACACACACATACACACATACACACACATACACACATACACACACATACACACACATACACACACACATACACACACATACACACACACATACACACACATACACACACATACACACACACATACACACACATACACACACACACATACACACACACATACACACACATACACTTACATGCACTTAACTACCGCACATGCCGGGAGACCAGTCGGAAGCTTAGGGCTGAGGCGGTGCCACGTTGGAGGGAGATACCTGGTTGAGGGGAAACCTCCGGAGCCCGGCATGTAAGTCGGCGCCGAATCTCGTAATCCGGCTGGAGAAGATCACTGCCCCCTCTTGAAATAAAAAAATTGAAGCGCCCAAAACCACTAATAAATAAACCGAACATTGTATATCATCTTTGATCTATCTTTCTTCCATTTCCCTGGTTCCACTATAGAACACTGAATTAGTGCGTTAAGGGCCTATGGACTACGCCAGAAGGGCTCGGTGAGGAAGCTGGCGCCTCCTATCTGGAAGGGTGGAAGAACCGGGATTGGCCCATGCGCTTATTTGGAAGAAGTGTGCCCCGAATCTGTCTGAAAAGGGCCTAGGAACTCTATCTATCTATTTAGCGGTTTTTTACAGCCTTGGCCGTTTTCCGAATCCCAATTTCCATGCCTCTTTATCCAATACATCGTTTTCTTCCATTTCTCTTTTTTCCATGGCTTCAGTTATTGCCATGTTCCATGTTCTTCGCGGTCTTCCCCTGTATCTTCTTCGATTTGGTATCCACTCCCAAACTTTTTGAGGAAGTCTATCCGATTTCAACCTTCTCATATGTCCATACCATTTTAGTTGTCTCATTTCGATTGTATCGTTCAAGGTTGTTTGCACTTTCATTTTATTTTTTATTTCATCATTTCTTATTTTATCTAACAGAGAAAGTTTACATCTTCGCCAGAACATCATTTCTGTTGATTGAAATTTGTCTTTCAATTTTTTTGATGGTGTCCAGACTTTTGCTCCATAGAGTGTGGTACTCTCTATGAACGAGCTATATATGCGTTTCTTTGTTTTCATTGAAATAATTGAGTTCCATAGCACTGGGTTCAACTGCCTCGTGGCTATATTTCCTCTTATATTTTTATTTTTCACATCCTGTTCGTCTCTACCATCTGCTGTTAGTGTGACTCCCAAATACTTATATTGTGTTTTACCTTTAATTATTCCTATACTAGTCTCTAAATCATGGGGCATACCTCCCACCACCATATATTCAGTTTTGTGTAAATTTATTTCCATCCCCCATTTTTCATACTCTTGGAAGCCTAGGAACTGCTTGGCGAAAATGGGGTCGCCCCGCAGAATGTCCCATTAACGATTCTTTCGGCGCCAAAGGGATGGGGGGAGGTGGTTGAATCCTTGCTAAGTAGACCCATGGCTAGTGAAATGGATTGCACGATGGCAGAGATGGAGTCGCACATACCGGGGACGGTGAAGCGATCGCTAACATTTTAAGGTGATGTGACAGATATAGCTTGATATTGAATTGGCCCTTCTTTACCGCTTAACTTAAATATATTTCGTTGTGTGAAAATGTAGAAGGCGGAAACAGAAAATAGAAAAAGGTACAATTGATAGATAAGATAGTTTCAGTTATGAATGTTTTTAAAGGAATGTTTCAGTTATGAATTGTTAAGATAGTTTACTCGTACTACAATTAATTAGATGAGGTGATGTTGAGTACAATGGAGAAAAAAATCTTCCTTTCATTTAAAAGAAAAATCTAAATAAAAAATTTCAAATTTTCGTAAATGGCTGTTTCATAGTGCGCGCCGTAAATTCCGTGTACCATAAGAACCATAAGAAGTTAGTTATACTTACCGTACTTACGTTATACTTACTGTTATACTTACTGTTATACTTACTGTTATACTTACCGTTATACTTACTTTATCCAGTAGTTTTCTTCTTTGAGTACATCTATATTGAAATGTTCTCATTTTTATATCTTTACTCAAGTCTCTTAAGAACCCAAAGGTCTATAAATGACAGAACAGCTCGGAGGATTTGAATTTTGCCCTTTCGAGTCTCCCTTCTACTGCCACCCCATAGTTGTTTCGCAAAGTTTTAGCTTACGGTTATTTCAGAATTTCCGTGCGAGAGTAACTTCAGAAAAAGCAGCTTTTCGAAAGTGAAGGCAATTTTCGTCCATAGAAGGACCTGGGACGCGAAGCTTGAGTCATTGACACTGAATACGAAAGTAACCCTGGAAACGGTAAACGATCTCCGCTCGATTCAAAACTCTCGACTTCTGAACTACTCTCCTGCAGGAAGTCGTCGTGAATATCTTCTATTTTTGTTTTTTTGAGAGGCAGCGGAATATGAGATGGTAAAATAAATATTTGAAATTCTAGACGGTTGCCCGGTCGACGACGATATTGGTTTCCGAGCTCTTTTTATTTCTTTCCTCCAACTTCAGTAAAATTAAACTTACAGAAAACAGTTTTAATATACGTCATTATGCTTTCAGATGTACTCAGTGATGCAACTTCAAAATATATCTTTATATGAGTTGATTTTCTGTTAGGTACCAACATTATAGTTTACAATACTACTGTTTAGCACATTTCTAATGTTTGTGATGCAACACGCAGGTTGTGAAGTTATGAAATAATAACCGAGAGCGCTCCTTAAAGCGTAAGAGGCACCTCACTGTAAAAGCTGCGCTTTTTTGCGCCAAGAACACAATTCATATCTAGGATTCCCATTAAATAATTACTCTTTAAATCGAAAAAATCAAGGAAACTGAAAAGGGAACTTTGGATTGATGTAGGCAGTACTGCGCAAGCAAAGATGCTTTTGGATCATTTCTTCCCAGCCCTCGAGATTTTTAAATTTAGGTTTTTAAATAGTTTAATTAGTTTGTAAAATTATATCCCTGTTCAATTGGGATACAATTTTCGAGGATGTCGAAATATCAATAGAACAATAATGTTTAGGTAAGATACCAGCTGTTAAATTTCAGATCAAGAAAAAATACTTACATTTGAATGTTTTGTTAATCACTAGTGATTTACAATTGTTTTTAGAGTAAAATTTTAAGAAGATAATGATATACGTATAGTAAAGAAAATTTAAATGATTAAGGACGGAAAATGAGAAAGAATTCGACTTTAGAATGTCCGCTTCCGGAGGAAATTTCCTAATAGCCCATAGTGTTGAAGTTTTCAACACGTGTAGGAAAATCTTTATAGGAAAATTATTCCATGAATTTACCACGTTCAAACAAAATTACCTTTAACGAATTCAGTGCAGCAAAGAAAAAGTCAAATAAGGCGTTATACTCTTTTAGTGCTTGTATATACTAACTCATTTATGTGAAGAATAATGAAGCAGAAACAAGAAATTCCTTTCATTTTATGTTTTCATTAATAGCGTTTGCAAAATCTACTCTTGATTTGTAAACAAAAAAGAATTACATTGTTTGTCCGTGTTTTCAGTTGCTTAGCACTGAATTGGTGGATAAGTGGTTATAATGGTTAAAATAATGTGGCTATAATTGGTAAATGCGGAAAAACTCGCTCCCATCTAAACATGTGCTTTGCAATTAACTATTTATAGACGTTGATTTTCAATTACATATTGTTTCTAATAAAGCTTAAAAATCAAAATATGACCTTAAATTCATCATCATGAGTTATTGTTCACTGAAAAATATTAGTAGCGAAATTTCGTCCCAAGAGGTCTACATTGGTGTTCTTTTAACTTCACGTCGGTTTGCGAAACTAATACAAGGTAACAGGATAATTGGAAAATTACGGTAGAACTATAGACGTAGGTAGAGGCAGGAAGTACGGGCACTGGGGCCGACAAATATTTGGACAGAGCGAGGCATTCAGAGACGAGCACTCGGCCCAACAAACAGAAAAAGGCCGGCCAGGCGCGCACGGAAGGGAGCGCCCCCACGGAATACAAAGCGCCCACAACACACGCCTTTCGCACTCGCGTCGCGAACGCCTCCAACGAGCCCCGAATTCCGTGGAACGAGCCCAGCCGCGCGCGCACCGCCCTGGGCCAACTGCGCGCCGCCCGCCCGCCCACGCAGCGCCTGCCCGCCCGTCTACCTACCCACTCAACCCGCACACCTACCACCAACCATCCTATGCAACTCTCCCATTCGCCTACCAACCCACTCTCCTAACTGCAATCCACTTATCCACGTACCCACTCTACCATCCACCTACCACCAACCCTCCCACGCAACTCAACCATACACCTATCATCAACCCTGCCACGCAACTCACCCATTCACCTACCCACTCAACCATCCATCGACCACCAACACTTCTATGTAACTCACCCATCTACCAACCCACTCACCTAACAGCAATCCACTTATCCACGTACCCACTCTACCATCCACCTACCACCAACCCTCCCACGCAACTTACCCATCCACCTACCCACTCAACCATCCATCGACCACCAACACTTCTGTGAAACTCACCCATCCACCAACCAACACACCCAACTACCACCAATCCACTTATCCACCTACCCACATACGTATCCATCCAACAACCTACCCACCTAACTCTAACCGACCTTCACAACCCACTGTCCACCCATCTCTCCCAACATTTACCAACTCACTCACCCTTCTACCAATATTCCCACCTACCTACCCATCAACCTTCTCACCCACCATTTATCAACTCATTCACCCTCTTACCAGTTCTCCAACCAACCCACTCATCCACCATCTACCAAATCTGCCAATTCTGACCATTCCGACCATTGCCGACCATTCTGCCAATTTCCCATAACAAACAATCCACCCACCTACCATCTTACCCCCTCCTCCCAACTCACTCACCCACCTAGGTAATCACCTAGCTAATGACCCACCAATCTACTAACCGACTTACCCAGCCGCCAGCCAAAGTCCACTCAAAATCCTCCCCCGCCCGCCGCTCGCCGGTCTACCCACCCACTCGCTGGGGCTGTATCCGACGCCCCCTCGCCTCCCCTGTCGTCCGCGCCCGGGCTCTCCGAACAGCAGCCGCCGCCGCCGCCGCCGCCACGGGACACACAATCAGCCCAAACCGGTCCCCCTTTCGTGCTGTGCCCTCCTGGCTCCCTCCGCCCGCCGCGCCACCCCGCACCCTTCTCGTCATCCCCTCTGCCTCCTCACAACGCCCCCCCCCCCCCCCGAGCGCCAGGGGTGGATTCGGAGATTGGACCGACGGTCACGTGTCTCCCCCTCTTGGACTTTGAAACGATTCATTGTCAATAATATTTGAAATGTTGAAATTATGTGTAAGCAATTTTTATAAACGTGTTTTGTTATTGACACCATTGTGGTTACATGTCAAAGCTGGTCTGGAAAGACCAACCATCAGCTTTTATTTTTTTTCTCTTAATTTTAAACTACATATCAGCTAAAGTCATCCTTTCGTTAGTTCGATAGTTGAAACTGGACACTATCACTTGTACAATATTCTGCTAAAATGAGAACACAACACAAGTTCAAATGTTTTGGTCTTCTTCAATCTTCGAAACATGTGTTGGTTTTCCAGCACTTTGAGGGGTGGTTTGCTTGGCATTGGTATCATAATAATTTCCGGCTTCCAGGAAAATATTTTAGTCTAAAAACTGCATTCTATAGGTATGTCAGAATGGCTATACCTTTTTGTGGCAACTGCCAATTGTGAATATTTTTCTGGGTATCAAATCACTCTCCAGTGAGTTCTTCGAACTTAGATTGATCATAATCTCAGCAGCCACTTCTTTTCGAGTAACCGGAGTTATCGTTCCTGTTATATAATTATTTATTTCTTCAAGAATGTTATTATTGCTCTGCATATCATTTACCGTAAAGACGTCCACTAGATGTTCTGCAAATTTATCTACTTTTTGTTTATTTTTTCATGCCCACTTTCCTTGGCCTTTACTTATTGAAGGGACTGACGTGATCGGCTCTTTGATTCGTTTAGAGGCTTTCTACAGTAAGTAATCAGCATCTTCATCAGCTGTTACATTTGTAAAGTATGCTTTGATACTTTCGTCTTTTAACTTACAAACTTCTCTTTCCAGTTTTTGTGCCTTATTACTGAGAACAGTCTTATCACTTGGGTGTCGTGTTTGCTGCCACTTTTGTCTCGCTGACCTTGTATTATTATTATTATTATTATTATTATTATTATTATTATTATTATTATTATTATTATTATTATTATTATTATTATTATTATTATTATTATTATTATTTGTGTTTTCTATGTTAACTGTTGCAAGAGATAAAATCCCAAATGAAGTTTTTCTTGTAAAACAATTTGTAGGCCTTCGCGCACTCTAAGGTCATTGCGATACTTTCCGTATGGATTCTTTTTTTTTGTTTTTGGTATTTTAAGTACCAGTATACACATTATTTTGTCGATAATTTGGTATTTTCAATATCAAAAATATTTAATCAGCTGATACTTTTTATAAAAGCAATTGTTGTAGTCGTGATAACATTTGAGGTACCTTTTCTTCGAATTATGGCTGCTGTGTACTAGGCATATCATCGAGAGAGAAGATATACTGCTCTCCACTGGACTCAATTAGTGTTTGTGGAAACATGTTTATGGAAAAATAAAAAAAAATATTATGGCAAAATGTTTCAACATATTTTTGCTTAGTTTCATATACGTAAGAGTATTATGAAGTAAAATGTGTATCATTTCGCATTGGAAACCGGGCATCGGTACCAATTGATGTTGGAAATACCGGGAAAAGTCGCAAACAACGTCTGAACGCCCAGGGTCATTCCCATTAATCACCTCATTTGTCGCACCGCCGCCGCAGCAGCTTCCGGGGCAGCAGTCGAGGACCCTGACTCTGACGGTGTTTGCAATTGCCCTCCATCCCCTCTCCCTCGGCCGTCGCAAAGCAAATGAGATTGTAGCGACTCATGACGTCGATGGCTACGATGCCTTTGATAGAGCGTACACTAATAGCAATGACAGTGGCATTAGAAGGAGCAGTTGTGATACACCTTTTATTGTTACCGCTACGAAATAAAATAATAGGAGTGTTCGTGAAACAGACACTAAATGTAAATATGATGAACCTGCACTTACTGCTACAATTATCTCTGTACACTTCCGAGAATTGGAGTTCACGTTATTGTAATCTTTAAACAGCAGTCTCTTTAACCCAATAGTTTATTTTCTTATTTGTGCCATATTTCATTTGCTATTTTATTATCCTCGTTGGCATCATCTCCGTATCATTGAATATTGCATTTGCAAATCTATTTTGACCGTTTCCTCATTATTGTTGCATGCTGTCGTATGAATGCAACCAATCGAAATGGTTGCCATACTGAGTAGCTTCGAATAAAAATTCTGCACAATCTGCGGTATTGACTGAAGAGTTTGTCGCTTGTACGACTAAACGTAATTGTATGCGAATTTCCAGTAATCACAGAAATTAATCATAGACTGCGTGTACACGAAACATTTGCGTGTATTTCAATTCGTGATGTGTAAATTGTTGCATAGTTAAACATATTCATTTGTAAGCTTGTTCATTGTATATTTCACAAGTCCAATCAAGCTAGTGGTGCTACAACAGCAAATAATTTCTCGCATTATTTTCTGCATTTGCAAAATTCGGAAATTCAGAGATTTCAACAAAAATTAAATCTGCGTTAGACCCCTCAAAAATCAACATATCCATTTGAAATTCGAAGGGTCTGGAGTTCCTTCACATCGATGGAGGAATATCAATTTTGGAGAACATTGAACGGTTTATGCACTAGCGTTGGTCAGTTCCGTCAATTTATTTCTCGGTATCAAGATCCCATGTGGTTTCTGATTACACAATGCGTTAAAGTAATTTATTACATATAGGAGCAAGATTCATTCTTACTACATTTGTAGTACGATGAGAAATAAAAACGGAAACATTGCTGTGGCTGAACTGTCCTAGGTTCTCCCAAAATCATTACATTGTTCATATTTCAACGTGAATGAAAAAAAATGAAGGCAGAGGAAGGCAGAATATCATTGCCTAATGATCTGGTAGAACAGCTGAGTGACCATTTGTGCCCACTCGTCAGTTAAGTCGCGTCGACGCTCGATTGCTTCGGAAACTATCAGCGAATCTCCTTCAGTCGCCGAAACGACCGCTGCAGCACAAGAGGACGGCGGAGTCTGCGGCCGATGGGAACGATGGAGGGGCGGCGGCGGCGGCGGCGGCGCGGGTCGAGCGCGGCTCCGGTTACTGCGGTGTCCGGTTGCCGTCTCCTCCGCCTCCGCCGCCGCCCCCGCCCCCGCAGCCGCTCCCGCCGTCGGCGGGCCTTCACGGACCGTCCACTCGCGAATTTCGGCCGCTCAACGAGAGGGACGGGGGGGGTGGGGGGTTCCGCCCTTGAGGTAATGAGCGCTTAAACGGCCGCCGAATGCGCGACACGGTGGCTGCGGAGGGAGGACAAAACGAGAGTTACGGCGTTCGACATTCTCCGAGGGGGAAAAATCACGCGAGCAGCTGCTGGCTTTTTAAAAATTGGTTTGATTAATTCATCATTCCGGGCCCGTTAACAAAACAATGGCATTTGTCCCGAAAGTGTAGTGCATGTTTTGATACAGGAAGGTGGCTGCTTTCTTCCTCCGCTGGATGCTTAGATCCAGCGCAGACCTACGTCAGCTAGCGCGCTTTTCCCCAACCAGGTATCTTCCTCCAGTGGTCCGTCTTCTCAGCCGGGACATGCTCTAAGCTCCGGACTGATCACTCGGCATGTGTGGTAGTTAGTGCATGTAATTATGTAAGTTATGGGAAAGAATGGTGTAAGGAAGGGACAGGTATAGTAGAATGCATAGGAAGGAAAGAACGCTCACGGTGCGTGGCCCGTTTGTTCTGGTACTGCTCCAGCATTCGCATGGAGTTGATCGAAGAAACCACAGCAAGCCATCTATGAGAGCAGCCGGCTCCTTCAGTCTGCGTATGAATTCGACCTGGTGTTGTAGTAGCTGGTGTCGAAAATCCTGTCCTCGTCGGGGCTCGAACCGTAGAACCTTTCGTTCACAGGCCCTGCAGTGACATCAGTTTCCTGAGCCACCTAAGCCGGTTTTAAAATTGGTCTAATTTTTCAATTTATAAAGAGATCTTTCCACCACAAGTCGTGGTATGTGTGCGATAGATAATAAATCCCGCATTTCTTGATTGTATCGCCTGAATGTTGCCTGTCCTTATCAAACTTCTTTTTACTGTTTATTGTCGAAAGTGTATCAACAATATGTAATGAAAGTTATACGGCATACGCTTTTTATAATGCACGGTATTGCTTTAACGCTCCTGATTTCTAGAGACCCACTCTACTTTCTTCAGATTGATTCGGAAAGTAAGTTTTCACGCCCTTCTCTGTATTCTATCCAAATTTTCATTTTGTAAATTTCTATAAGACTCCCAACAAACCACCCCATATTCCTTAAATTCCAATCCATTAACTAAATTAATCTTGATGGAAATTTCATTTAATTCATGGCGCCAGATAGAGTAATGAAAAGATGTTCTGTTCATAATTAAGTACTACGCGTCAAATATTTGACCGGCTTTCAGAAAGTGTTCTTTTTTTCGGCAATACAGAATGATTATTCTGACAAAAAATAAAGGTACGTCTTTATAATGACCTTTTATAGAATATCAAAGCATTTTTTTTTGTCTTAGTTGACATTAATAGCTATAAATGAAATTCCTGGAATAAAAAGAAACTTAAAATACCGTAAATTATAAAATTAAACGACTTCCAGTTTAACGATTTAAAGTTTCAAAATGATAGACGGATTGTTCTGGTTATTAACCCATTTCCTTAATAAATTTTGTATTTTAAATATAATAAAAAATAGCGCATAAACGCATTTGTGAATACAATTGTAAGTTCTTTCTTGCGATTTGATATACCGTTTTCCTCGCCTCCCTGAAAAACACCTCTGCAACTCCAATTTTGCTTTGGGTTTTCACAATTGTTATATCCATAAGAATGATAGAATTTCTTTGAACATCATCTGAGAGCGTTTAGATGTGACGATCGTCTCGTCCTCTTCCAATGGCCAATTCGTCGTGACCGCAACTTTGGTCATCCCTGGCGCGAATTATCTTCTCGCCTCGCTCCGCACACCTTAATCGTGAGGTCATCACTGAATGCGCTTCGCGCGTATCGTGAAGGCGAGACCTCTGTAAAGATGAAGTGCCCAGTTTCGAGCAATAAAACAGTACTTAGGTTAATAGGGAAAGGTACTGCCGTTCCTAATTGCTCAGGAGCTCCTCGAAGACAAATGGCGAGAGTTGCTCAGAGAAAGCACTTGAGAATGTGACTCCGCCGGCTGCACAATGATGGAGTGTTACGGTCAGCATTTATCTCCATTCGCAGATAACCTATCTTTCTCTCTGTCCGTCTCTCTGTCCGTCTCTCTGTCCGTCTCTCTCTCTGTCCGCGTCTTTCCCTCTGTCCGCCTCTCTCTCTCTGTCCGCCTCTCTCTGTCTGCCTCTCTCTATCTGTCTGCCTCTCTCTATCTGTCTGCCTCTCTCTATCTGTCTGCCTCTCTCTATCTGTCTGCCTCTCTCTATCTGTCTGCCTCTCTCTATCTGTCTGCCTCTCTCTCTCTCTGTTTGCCTCTCTGTCTGTTTGCCTGTCTCTCTGTCTGCCTCTCTCTCCATCTCTCTCTGCCTCTCTCTCTTCATCTCTCTGTCTGCCTCTCTCTCTCTCTCCATCTCTCTGTCTGCCTCTCTCTCTCCATCTCTCTCTTCATCTCTCTCTGCCTCTCTCTCTCCATCTCTCTCTGTCTGCCTCTCTCTCTCTCCATCTCTCTCTGCCTTTCTCTGCCTCTCTCTCTCCATCTCTGTCTGCCTCTCTCTCTCACTCACTTTGTCTTCGCTTCTCTTCCCCGCGTTTTCCTGTGCTCGTCGAAGGCAGGCTGCACTGACTGGCTGGTGCGCAATATAAGACGGTTGAGATAACTTGAGGGTCTTAATGGATGCAGGACGTTAGCATCCTAATTGGAGGACCAGGTAGAAGAGCCGCGTTAGCGATGATTGGGGTAGGAACTGCAACTTTGTCCGCTGTTACTTCATGCGTAACAACGCTTATCCTGTATCTCAAAAAGCACGTTTTAATGATGAGATTTAAAGAGAGGCTGAAATTTGTGTTCAAAACAGTATTGACTTACATATTTTAAAACAAACTGTAATGAAACGCGTGCCAAAGTAGAATGCTTGTAATTTTGAAAAAAAAAAAAAAAAAAAAAAAAAAAAAAAAAAAAAACAAATGAATATTATTTACGAATATTTACTATTTATTCTTGTTGTTATTATATTCTGACGTGATGCAAGTGCATTCTGATCATGTGTACAAAAGTATATACATTGTGTTCTCTGATCTCTTGTGTAGAAGGGTGTATTGTATTTTTTAACAAGACTCGCAGAATCCCTGGTAACGTAAGGCAAAGTGTAGGGCCATATTCTGGGAAGTTATTGAAGTTATTTGAATTTTAAAACATTTATTTAGAAAGTTCGAAATGTTGTCAGCGGTTCAACTAGTAATAATACTTTTACATGTTTTAACAATCATTTAAATGGAGATGTAGAATAAATGACTCCCAATTACGAGATATGATCGAGGAACAGAATAATTCTTGGAAATGAAGCAAGAGTTACATTCTGGTACAATATATCTTTAGTCACGTTGGAGTAATAAATAACAATATCCAAAATCAGTAATGAACAGGACATTGTACGGTAGAGTTAATTACCCAAGAAATATTTGACTATAAAACACAAACAAAAATTCCGACAATACCATTTCATTCACAAAATCCAGTAGGATGGACCGCCGTTGAATTCTACTACGCAAATACAGCCGACGAGAACCCTCCCTCCCTCTCCCACGGGCAGCCTCTCATCTCCCGAGTGAAGAGGGTTGGGGGTGGGGGGGGGAGCGACAAATCGTCGCAGAAACACTGAGCCAAACGCGTCGCCTCTTAAGTGAGCATCCAAATCCGGCGAGGCTGTGTGGTGGCCCGTTTCGCTGCGTCGCGCCCCCCAACCTCGCGTGCGCCCGCGTTTCACAAGAGCAGCGGCTTAATTCACCCTCCCCTCCCCCCCCCTCGCCGTCCGGGGCGCGACATTTGCAGCGGCGCGCGTGAGCGGGGGACCGCCCTCCGCGTAATCCGCTTGGCCGCCCGCCCTCCCGCCCGCCCGCCCGTCGGCCGGCGCAGCCGAGCGCCCGGCGCACCAGGCCCACGACGCGCCGGGGCCAGCGCGGCCATCCGTCAGGATCAGCGCCCCGACACGCCCCGCACGGACAGGGCCGCCGCCGCCGCCACCGACGCCGCCGCAGCCGGCTTCTCAGCCGGCACCACCTCCCGATCCAAGGCCGCCTCCGGATCCAACGCCTCCTCTACTACATCCAGTGCCTCCTCTGGATCCAACGTCTTCTTTGTATCCAACGTCTCTAGCTCCTTTGCATTCTCTGTACCCAACGTCGCTGGATTCAACGCCTCCTCTAGATCCAAGGCCTCCTCTTCTACAACCAGTGCCTCCTCTGGATCCAACGTTTCTAGCTCCGGTGCCTTCTCTGTTCCCAACGTCTCTGGATCCAACGCCTCCTCTACATCCAACGACTCCTCTAGATCCAACGCCTCCTATGGATCCAACGCGTCTAGCTTCGGTGCCTCCTGTGCATGCAACGCCTCTGGATCCAATGCTTCTTCTAGATCCAATGCCTCCTCAGGATCCAACGCCGCCTACGGACCCAACGTCTCCTCTAGATCCAATGCCTCCTCTGTATTCAACGCCGCTTCCGGATCCAACGCCTCCTCTAGATCCAGTGCCTTCTCTGTATCCAACGCCGCCTCTAGACCCAACGCCTCGTCTAAATCCAATGTCTCCTCTGGATCCAATTCTTACTCCAGATCGAACGCATTCTCCGAAACCAATGCATCCACCGAATGCAATTCATCCTCTGAATCAAATTCATGCTCTGAATCCAATGCATCCAATGATTTGGGGGATCCTCAAAATCGAACACCTTTTCTGAATCTAACGCTACCTCTTGAACGAATGCTTCCTCTTGATCAAACGCCTCGTCTGAATCCAATACATCCTCCAAATCCAATGTATTCTCCGGAACCAAAGCATCCTCATAATCGAACACCTCCTCCAGATCCGGCGAATACATTGGATTGTACGGATACAACCCCTATTTCACATGCAAAGCCTTCTCCAGATCCGCTTTATTTCGATTCCCAACGTCGTGCGACAACACTGTATCCACAGAGCGGGAGTCTTGAAATGGGGATGACGGCAACAATCACTCATCATTCCCCGTGACACATACGAGAATTGTTTGAATTTATGTTTTTTTTTTAAATATCTCTTCTAACTATTGTGCATGACATACATTAATGTTTTGAATTCAACATTTTTGAGACCATAATACTAATCAACTACATTCGCAGCACTAATTCTAATTATTTAAGAATGGGAATCAAATGTCTGGGAGACTGGGCAATTAGTACATCAAAGCATGGGCGGATAAAATACCTGCAATACACATAAACATTTGTTCTGACTTTTTATTCTATTCTTTCAGAATGAGTCTGTTCCTTTCACTACCAACATACCTCAGCCTATGCTCGCTAATGAAGTTAGTAGAAAATAGTGATTTATGCCGAAACTCTCAACTAGTAAAAAGTATATTGTCAGTTTAAAAGTAATTACTAGTAAATTAATGTGAAAAACACTTAGTAAAAACAACTACGAAAATACACTATGGAACAATCTCAGATAAATCTAAATTATATTCATTGAATGGCTAGTAGCAAGGAAAGTGGTTCTGAACAAAACCCAAAAAAGGGATTGTCTAAAAAGTAACATTCTCACTGCGCGGGAAAACAAATAAAATATCGTATAACACTTTAATAAATTAAATATTTTACCCAAACCAGGCAACGCAAGTAGTGCAATAAGATTGTTTTGTATACACAGTACAACAGTTTCTTACACACCGAGAATATAAAAAAAAGTGCTGTTCCATAATACAAGTCAATAGTAAATATTCAACGGCGAGTAGTCCTTTCCAGGTAGTCATCCTGTCCCAAGTCGTACGTTGTGTCGGAAATCGCTTGTAAGAGTTTGAAAATGCAGGCGGTAGGTATGCTCAGTAAAATACGCGAAATAACGCAATCCATATGTGCATTTTTCAGTCAAAATCGAAACTCTTCCAGTAATTTTGGATTTCCCCCCGCGTTTTGAGATATCTAAAGAAACCACAGATGCCTTCCACACGCACGGAGGCTGCACATTTTTCTTCCAATTTCATCGCCCATTGGAAATTAGTTACATGGATGTGTTTGGATTTTGTTGTCTATGTATCGAAGCCACAGCCACACCTCATTCTGCAAGTTTTATTTCAATTACTACTCGCATTCAGAATTAGTCATATTAGATACTGTTGGACTTTCCCGGAGTCTTGAGTAATTTACGAAACCATGGTCAATCATCACATGGCTGTAGGATGTGTATTGGTTTCTGCACGCGTTAGAAATCAGTAATATGGATATTTTTTGTACCTTATGCGAGTTCCTGCTTAATGCACGCACTTTCTCGGATTAGTGACGGTTATGTAATATCTGAATATCTCATTCATTTCAGTCATCACTTGCAAAACTCGTTATCAATTGTAGCGCATTGGTTGCTACCATTGAGTGAATCGAGTGCTAAAGCTCATACATCGACAGTAAATTTGACAATCCAAAATAGGATAAGCAGAAAAAGTTTGAAATACAGGGCTCCGTAACACCTCGCCAGAAGAACCAGAAGCTACTTTCAAGAACCGGTCTCGAGCACATTTCGTCCTCGATCTCTTCCCTTCTCTTCTTCCTTCGCTCCTTCGAAACCTAATCCCGCTTCAGCTCTTGCGTACGGAATAATTAACGACCACCCTTCATCTGGTTCACACTACAGGTTATGAGAATCATCGATTAGTTACTTGTGAGGAGAGTTAATCAGTTGTTAGTCGAATATTAGTATCGACTAATTAATCGACTTACGTCCGTCGGATGAAAGGAGGTCTTGAGAACTTGTAGTAGCTACATCATCCTCCTTCCATATTATGATATTAGAACTCAAATCTCGGTTGTCTAGAATTCTTGTCAAGCACAAAACGGGTTTACCAAAGATTTTCCCATGGTTATCCTACTTTCTCTGCTGGGCCTCATTACATCGCTTGCTCAACTGTTTATTAAGTGCCATAAAATATGCATTATAACTAGATATACATATTTTGATTTAGTAAAGACTTCTCGGATGAAATGAACGTTGAATGGAAAGGAAAGAATTAATTTAACATGATAATAGCATAAATTATGCGAATTGAAGAAAATTTCCAAAACTTTTATTGCATTCAGTGTTTGACCCTATTTTTACTGTGAATCTTTTGATGATTGGTATTTTTAGGTTTCATAATTCTGTGTTTTAGATGTGAAGAGATACGTCTCTCAGTTCATTACAATAAGTAAATTGACAAATGTATTATAAGGTTGCTATGATCAATGCCCAAAGATTACGTTGTCAATTATATATATTCCAGCTTTCAACAGAAAAGATTATGGGAATATTCATGTACAGCTGGACGGATAAATGTCGCAAATAAATGACGCTGCCGACACTAGTTCTCTCGTATGTTGATTAGGCAACTACATTTCGGTTTTTATGAAAATTTGTTTCTTCCGTTTTTGTATTGGTGGCAGATTGTTATATAATTGAATTGTATACAATTGACGGGTTTATTATGAGAACAAAACATGCCCAAAATTTCTTATTTTGAGATATTTCACTACGTTACACTCTACAACTGGCGTTATCTGCTGAGATATTTCCTTTCGACAAGAGCCTTACACATGAAAGATATGAGGCGCGGAAAATGATAAATTCATTGGTATAAAACTTTGGTGTCTCCTGAAAAATTTCGAATTTGGACTATTTTGGTTCTTGTAAGAAACCCTTCAATTCCCTTACAACTTTATTGTGAATCTGTTTCACTTGTCAGGACTTACAATTAAAAAATATATTTTTCCAAGGTTATTATTGGGTGATGTAAATCTTCGTGATGTTGCCTTGATTTCGTTGGTCAAAATCAGGATATCTCCTTTGAGCATTTGGGAAAATCTCTAACTTAGCGAACTTTAATGAACAATCGAGATTCGACACAGGTATTTAGCACTACTTTTTTCAAGGTTGTATTTCTTCATAAATTACTTGCGTTAACGTGTACATGTAACAGTCCCCCTCGGTGGGACATCGTTGAGACTACTCGCTAGACATTTATTATTTTTATTTATTTATTTTTCAGTAAGATCAGCAGCTGGTTGCTGCTTTACATTATTTTATAGACATGTTTAACTTATTATACATACTCTTTTCGGATAGACGTAACAAATTAAATAACAAAGTAAAAACCAGATTATAGTGTACAATACAAAGGAAATATAAGCATTTACACTAAAAATACATTATAATACACAATACAAAGAGAATATAAACTTTTACATTAATTCTCGTTTATACGTTTATAAGTTCTGCGGTTGTGGGTCAGCGCAACTGGAGATTCTGCACGAGACAATATACATCTGGCTAGGGAAACTCATCAACCCAAAGAATTGTAGTGTGTTGATGTGGTGTTGTTGACGTAATTAAATGATGAATTAATGGAAGCCATCTCCGTCGCACAGTCTCACGACTTCTGCCACACACAGCGAGACTGGGGATAATGTCAAAGCCTTCGAAAGCCGACTCTCCAAATAATTCTTGTCAGTTGACGGAGATGACTTCCATTATTTCATCTACCCCAAATGACTCGAGCTCGCTATCATACTGACTTTAATCCGCCCTGGCCGAATTTTCGTCATAATCCTTAACTTCATTCTCCTCGCGTTTAATCCTCAATTTTCCTGGAAGTCTCCCTCGCAATGCTAATCCCACACGCCGCCCGCTTTCGCAGCCACCGAACACAAGAACGAGGAGCAATCCCAAGCCAAATTCTACCAGCACTTCGACCTGCTCGTTTGCCTCATCCGTCCAGCACGGATCTCTCAGACTGTGTTGCTTAACTTTGCTCTCCTCGCACGTCAACACGTCATTTTCCAGGATATAACTCCCCCCTCCCCCCCGCGGTGCCAATCCGGCCACGTGGCCACAACACAGCCGCCGCCGTCCGCCCGCCGGCGTCCGAGAAGTGGCCTTGCAGTGCCCCGCCTCTTCAATAACCCTCCTCCAGGGGCCCTCCAGAGTGACCCAACTTTCCTGGAAAGTGGAGCACTACTCCGGGTACTGCTGCCGCCGTCGCTGCGACCCGCTCGAGTGCGCAGTTTGTGCAATCCACTGCTCCGCCCTCCTCGCCACGCTTCCCTTTTCCTCAAAACTGCTCCACCCTTCTTCTCTGCTCGCCGCAGCCACCTCACGTGCCCTACCCCGCCCTGTTCCGCCTCGTCCCGCCCCTCCCCGCCCAGTGCCGTCCTGCCACGCTACGCCTGGCCATGACCCGCTTCGCCGCCTCCTCCCGGCCCCTACTGCTCTCCATTCTCCCCTCCCCCCAGCCACCTGATGTGCCTAGGCTTCGCCCGCCTCTCCCAGACCTGCCCTCCGCCCCGCCACCCCCTCCCCGTCCGTGCTCTCCCCTTCTCTCTCACCTGCTCGCCCCAACCCCTCCGTTCCTTCCCGCGCCTGCCCTCCCCCGTCGCCCCCTCTCCCCACTGCCTCCTCCCCTCCCCTCCCCGCTTCACACCCACCCCTCCTCGCCCTCCCTTCCGCTCCCCGCCCCTCCACATTCCCACCGCATCTCCACGCCTCTCTCGTCTCCTCCCCGCCCCTTTCCCCGTCACCTCCCCTCTCTGCTCCCCTGTCCCCTTCCACCGCCACGCTGTCCCGACCCATACTCCCTTCACCCACCCTCCCTTCGACGCCCTTCCCCGCCCCTCCGCACTCCCACCGCTCTCTCCCACCGTTCTCTCCCACCTTCTCCACGCGTCTCTCATCCCCACCCCGCCCCTTCCCCGCCACTTCCTCTCTCTGCTCCGCTGTCGCCTCCCGTCGCGCTGTCCCGACTCCATTCACCCGCCTAGCCCCGCCCCTCCCCGTTCCACACCCACCCCTCCTCGCCCCTTCCTTCCGCTCCCCGCACCTCCACACTCCCACCGCATCTCCCCGCCTATCTCGTCCCCTCCCCGTCCCTTACCCGTCACCTCCCCTCTCTGCTCCCCTGTCCTCTCCCACCGTCGCGCCATCCCGACCCATACTCCCTTCACCCACCCACCCTCCCTTCCACGCCCTTCCCCGCCCCTCCGCACTCCCACCGTTCTCTCCCACCTTCTCCACGCGTTTCTCATCCCCTCCCCGCTCCTTCCCCACCACTTCCTCTCTCTGCTCCGCTGTCGCCTCCCGTCGCGCTGTCCCGACTCCATTCACCCGCCTAGCCCCGCCCCTCCCCGCTTCACATCCACCCCTTCTCGCCCTCCCTTCCGGTCCCCGCCCCTCCACACTCCCACCGCATCTCCACGCTTCTCTCGTCCCCTCCCCGCCCCTTCCTCGTCACCTCCCCTCTCTGCTCCCCTGTCCTCTCCCACCGCCGCGCCTTCCCGACCCATACTCCGCTCACCCACCCACCCACCCTCCCTTCCACGCCCTTCCCCGCCCCTCCGCACTCCCACCGCTCTCTCCCACCGTTCTCTCCCACCTTCTCCACGCGTCTCTCATCCCCTTCCCTTCCCCGCCACTTCCTCTTTCTGCTCCGCTGTCGCCTCCCGACGCGCTGTCCCGACTCCATTCATCCGCCTAGCCCCGCCCCTCCCCGCTCCACACCCACCCCTCCTCGCCCCTGCCTTCCGCTCCCCGCCCCTCCACACTCCCACCGCATCTCCCCGCCCCTTCCCCGTCACCTCCCCTCTCTACTCCCCTGTCCTCTCCCACCGCCGCGCCTTCCCGACCCATACTCCGCTCACCCACCCACCCACCCTCCCCGCCGGGCAGTGGACGCGGAAGGGCCCTGATTCAGCGCCGCCGCGAGCAAGGTCGCTGCGCCCGGAAAGCGCGCGGCAGGCGGTCCGGCGATCTCGGGCCTTTCCCGAACGCCGCGCCGCGCCGGCTGGCTGGCTTGGGAGGTGACGGCGGCGGATGCTGGCGGTTGGCCGGGGAAGGCAATGGCGCAAGGACCAGAAATAAATCTGAAAAAGAAGCCTCAAATCCGTTTACTCCTACATCTGCTGAGATCAGGCATGGAAAGTGACTCCGGTGAAGATTTTTGATGCCGGCATGAATAGCCGAGTTCACTAAGGCTGAAGGGCGGTATACTTGCCTAAGTTTGAAAGGTCGCGGTTTAGAATCCCGCCCTGGGAATGCATGTTTGTGTTTGTTGTTAATATGTGTTCCTCCACCGTTATCCCTGTGTTAAAGGTTATAGTAACTGCAAGGTAATGGAGCAAGGACAAGAAATAAATCTGAAAAAGAAAGCCTGAAGCTATATGACCGAGGAGTTGAAAAGTGACCTTAAATAAATAAATTTAAAAAAAACATTTTTTGATAGTGGATGGAGACGTTCGTTTGGCGATATGCGTGTGTTTGGTGAATTCCCGTATATAAAACTGAAAGTGATGAAAGCGCTTCATCCCTTCGAATTCCTACGCCGAAATTCGCGGAGAGTTAATTCCGGTGAATATGGGAGATGATTTTGATGCTCCCATTTAGCGCCGGTGGCCTCAAGCCACGTGACTACGTCCGCCCGGAAGAGCCAGTGAGTGGTCCGCGTGGTCCTCTCCGCTTGAACCACTCTCAAAGATCTTCAGGCTGGGTGGCTTGCGCGGTGGCGGCAGAGCCGATTACTGAAGGTTGGATATGGCTCCTTCGTGTGTAACGATTGTGACATTTGTGGTGATGGTACCGGCAACTAATTTTAATGCTGGGATCGAATCACATTTAGGGCTAGATGTGTGTGTGTGTGTGTGTGTGTGTGTGTGTGTGTGTGTGAGAGAGAGAGAGAGAGAGAAAGTGAGCGAGTGAATGAGAGAGAGGAATGTAGTATATTTTTTCCTTCAACCCTTTTCATTCAAACGGCTGATTTTTGTAAAGTTATTTCGGGTGAGTTCAAGCCGAGAGTGTCAATTCTGCGCCGGCCACCAGGAAGTGGGGAAGAGCCATCGATGGCGATGTTTTCAAAACGTCGATTTATCTATAAAATATCGATATTTTAATGATAGATATATCGAAGTCTGTATTTTTGAACATCGATGTTTTTACGTTTTTGATGTTTGATCATGGCTGGAAAACTCCCATAACCACAATTTGCTAAGAGTTAAAATACGAAATAATAACTAATGGTATCATTGCCTATTTATGTGTTCGAACCACACGAACGTGCCTTGTACTACCTACAACTATTCCTCGCCCGAGGTGATCCTGATGCCCTGGTATTTACTCGTATTTCGTAAATGCAGAGGCGATTTTTAACTTTAAATTTTAACTTTAAAGAGTTAAATTTTATTTACAAATTAATATAAACGCTCACTGTCAAATTAATTTTTATTGCGCACGAATTTAATGTTAGAGTTTACTAAACCAGCTTTAAAACATCGATGAATTCTTGTCGATGTATTATTAAACATTGAATTTTTCAAATTTTAACATCGATGACTGGCAACATCGATGTTTTTGTTGTCGATGTCGCATCACTACCAGCAAGGTCGCTGCGCCGGGAAAGCGCGATGAGATGGCAGTCCCCAGATGTCGGTACCTTCCTGAGGCCAGGCCTGGCTGGGCTTCCCTGGGCGGTCACGTTGGCGGATGCTGACTGCTGGTCCGCGGGAGGTGACGCAACAGCAAAGAAAATCCTCCAAATACTAGAAAAAAGTCAGAAAAATATAACGAATCACATGTCCATCGGTTCAAGCATCTTCGAGACTTGTGGGCAGGTGAAGAGTCCCCCTTTGGAAGATGAGCGTTCTTATGAAGTTCAATGGCGGTTGGTGCTCTTTCCCAAAAGCGTTATATGGGTCCATTTAGCCCTCTTGGCTCTTACCATTGACATAACCAGCTTTTCCAGTGCCAAGAACAAAAATTTAACACTCCTTCCGAAAATGTAATAGTATATAGTTATAAATAGGCTGTTTTGAATGGAGAAAACATTTTTGTTAAGTTTCTATTCATAAGTAGCGCAAATTGAGGTTATCGTACCAACCCAGAGAAAAATTAGAATAGAGGTGAACATGGCACAATGTTTGTAACTGTGTGTTTAGCCAGCTGGGTAAGAAGATGCTCGTGATAGGTGGCGAGTTTTGTTTGCACAGACTTTTAAGTGTGGTTTTCAACGTTGTCAGTGCTCTAAAACGACGTGCAAATGTTTCTTGAAAACGAATATAAGGGAATCAATTATAATCGACCAATATACTAAACATACCACGGTATACGTAGAAATCAATCACACTAAGAAGGAAAATGAATAATACGAACCTACCACAAGCAGAATGCATAAAATACTTGGGCATGAATCTGGACTGGAGAGCCTCATGAAAAAAAAAAAAAACATTTCGAAATAAAGAGAAAATAACTAAATATGAAATTACATACACTTTATTGGATAACATGTAAAAAACTTCTCTCATACTCTCTCTCGCTCTCTCTCTCGCTCTCTCTCGCTCTCTCTCTCTCGCTCTCTCTCTCTCGCTCTCTCTCTCGCTCTCTCTCGCTCTCTCTCTCGCTCTCGCTCTCTCTCGCTCTCGCTCTCTCGCTCTCGCTCTCTCTCGCTCTCGCTCTCTCTCGCGCTCTCTCGCTCTCGCTCTCTCTCGCTCTCTCTCGCTCTCTCTCGCTCTCGCTCTCTCTCGCTCGCTCTCGCTCTCGCTCTCTCTCGCTCTCTCTCGCTCTCGCTCTCTCTCGCTCTCTCTCGCTCGCTCTCTCGCTCTCTCTCGCTCTCTCTCGTTCTCTCTCTCGCTCTCTCTCGCTCTCTCTCGTTCTCTCTCGATCTCTCTCGATCTCTCTCGATCTCTCCTCTCTCTCTTCTCTCTCTCTCCTCTCTCTGAAATAAAATACTTGTATACTAAGCAATCCTTAAGTCAATATAGACTTATGGCATCCAAATATGAAGCACTGCCAGTCAATCCAATATGGAAATCCTCCAAAGATTTTAGACCAAAGTTCACACAATTGTACATAATGCACCATGGTACATTTCTAATAAAACTCTGCCTAATAAGCTACAGATTCCAACGTTGTCGAAACTGTGACCAACTACAACAGTAAATACCAAGACAGACTCCAAGATCACCCGAATCACTGAGCCGTCCGGGACAACAGTAAAGAAACACGCAGATTAAAAAGGAATAACAGTTAGAGTTAACACATACATTAGTCAAATAAAATATATTTTAATGTAATACTCAAATTAATGTTTGAATTCAGAAGATGCACCAAACGGTGCATCTTCCCCCATGTCTTTATATGTATGTCATTATTTACATGTTAAATATTTTACTAAATGTTCCAAATACAACATATAGGGCCGGTTGAATAAAGCTTTCCATATGGGTTCCATAGCTGTGGGTTAAATAAAATTATTAGTTGTTCTAGAAACACGTTTTGCCGCTATGTACTATTTTATGGAACCAATAAGCGTATGGATCCCATATCGAACGTTCATGCAACCGGCTCGTAGTAAACAAAAAATTATTTTAAAAAAACTTCAGAAGGAAAACAACGGAATGCTATCGGGTTATGCATTTTTGGGGATATAGGTAAAGGGCTTAGGAAAAGTTGACCGCGGGATATAGTCGGGGTACGCCCTCTCTCATTCATCATGGCCTCGGAACCCACGGGACCATGGCATTTGTTATGCATGACTCGGCAACGTCGTCGGAAAACACATTTCTGTAGCGTTATCGGGTGTTTAGGTCCGGGCAGTGTGGTTTCCGGGCTTTTTGACTTTCCGGGAAACTATGACCTTGCGTGATTAATGTGTGATAATGATAGCGGTTTTCACTGCTTCTCTGAAAATGTTGCTCGTAACAGGTCCTTGACAGTTGAAACGTGATTTCTAGCTTCCGGGTTTACTCTGTGAAATGTTTTTGCGTCCTAGACAACACGCCGGAAATGTGAAGGCGTTCTGGACCAGTCGCTCCAGAGAACATAACAGTTTGCATCATCCTTTCTTCCAGAATTAAAGTTGACGGATTAAGAAGTTTTAATCATCAAAGAGAAACACTAGAAAATTGATATTTCCTGTAATTATGATCATTGCTACCGGTCATTCTGTCATTTCATTTCTGCTGATGATTTTACTGTTCTCATCAAACAATCAAATGTCGCAATTTCTTCGAGTCAAGACATTCAACGCATATTAACATCATTTGGGGGGTATCCTTTCTCTTGTTAATTTTTCTATAGGTAGAGGTTCTACCGATCACAATAGTTATAGTTAATATGTTTTAAGATATTCACATAACTCGAAACAATATCGTAGAAACAGAAGAAAGTTCGTTCTACTTACCTACCGGAAATGCTACTTTCGTCAAGTGAATGTTAATCTTAAAACTACTGTAAAAACGCAGAGATGTGCAACCAAAAATAAGAGGGAACCAACTTATTTGAGGGACCACCTGACTCCCCTCTTCCATGAAAATGTTTGTTTACATGTGACTTTTTTAGTAAATAAATAATATATACTACGAGCTGAATAAAGCTATGAAGTTAATGATGAGGTTAATAAATACAATTGATAATATTTTTACAGGGTTGCCCGGTGGTTTGTAAAGCCTCTGCCCCAAATGTGTATGAATTCCTCGAAATATCAGCTTAAAAAGTGGGAAAAACAGGAATTGATCTTATTTACGGAAATAAAATGGTTTATTACGCAAGGCTGCGTGGCCTCTTTCGAAATTTTCAACGGTGCTATAGCCTCGCTGGCCTCCCCCTGTGCTTCTGCGTATTTGTCTAGATCCCGCCCTACGATCGTAAATGCGCTGAGGTATTGGTCTAACAATTTATGCACGTACATGTTACAACATGTGGGGGAGCCAGGAGTACGTCAATACATCTGCACACAGTACACAATTATACATTCATGACCTATAATCTCACCGTACACTCAGGCGCGGTGAAACATACATAAGGAATTCTAGTGCATGTGGTTCGAACATTCTCCGGCAAACACATTTAAATGTATAGGCCTCATCACTATTTCACATTACATCAAACATACTTTCTCATTATTACATCCAGCCTGACGAACAGAACACATGAAGTGAATACAGAAATATATATCTCTCACATTTATTCGTTGCATGAAATAATGCAACCATCTACTATCTTCCACCTCCTGCCCAGTTATGGCAAATTTTATAAGACATCGATGTCTAAAATATCTGTTTTTAAATATGATAAAACAGATGGTATTTTACCATCCTTTTCCATTTTAATTATAGTATTCAAATGGGTTGTATTTTATTGTTTGCTCGTGTATAAATAATACGTTTAAAAATAATCTTTATCGAATGTAAAAATGAAATAAAAAATAAAGGACGCCAAAAATCTCTCCCCCAAAAAATTATCTACAAAAGGCAATAAACATCCAAATTAAATCCTCTGACCCGGCAACACTGGAGAATCGTGAATATATTAGACGAAGTAATAGACGGTGCGAATAGTAACCGTTATAGATGTCAGTGACTGTTGGTATTGGGCTATTCACAAAAAAACTAAATACTGGATATTTTATTTATTTCGTGAGAATTTTTTTTGAAAATATCGTTGTTTCTGGAAAAAATGTATCGATGTGAAGATAATATCGAACACAAAATATATCGATGGTAATACAGTCCACTCCGGTTATAGTGAACTTCTGGGGACTAACATGTTTGGTTCACTATATCAGAGGTTTACTACATCCGATGATGTCAAAATTAAACAGAATTTCTCCATAATGTGCGATTTTATTAACTTAGAGATACACAAAATTCATTAACAGCATGAACTGAAAATGTCAATATCTATATTGGTCCTTAAAAAAATCTTTTTTTTCAATTGTTTGCTTCGTACATTTTTCGTCAGTAATTTGTTAAGATCCATCTCCAGAGTTCGTGCTGTCTTGACACATTTAACTGTCTCTTGCACTGTTGGAACACCGTCTCACTGTACGAAGGCCCTAATAACATATGAAATCCAATTTATTTCCAGGACTGTGTTCAGTACAGCCGAGGTACAGGTTCACTATGACCGAATTTCCTTAAGCTTATTTGTAATTGTAAGTGAAACAGGACCATTGATCTACCACCATAACCGAGGGTTCACTATATCCGAGTCGACTGTACATCGATGTCTGTGGTCGCAAACATCGACGTTTTAAAAACACGGCTGTTTTTACGCCATCCCCTCCCCCGTGTGCCATTTCCCGTCTTCGACCCCCCCCCCCCCCGCCCGCCCGGAAGCTCGCGGTCGCGGCGTCAGCTGTTTGGCGTGTCACCGCCCAGGGCGGCCGTTGCAGCGCGGGTCTTTCCGGCGACGGAAGCCTAATTGCGATGCGATGTCGCCGGTTCCTCCGCCACAAGACCGTGCGACTCCCGACGTTAGAGGCGGCGTGTACTTTTTCGCCTGATAACGAAGCTAGACAGATAAAAAGCGTTGGAAGCTGTGTAACGATGTTGCCTGCTTAATGGAACAAAGAGGTGGTAATGTTACTTCTTGTTTCGGAGGGATACGAGATATCTCACGGTAGTCGCAGGGGGATGTGGCTAGCAATTCTGACACAAGTTTTCAGTTTAGGGTTTAGATGTAGGATAAAGAATTATTTGCGTTTTGGACGAAAATAAAATGTAATAACTTTCTACCAAAATTTCATATTTACTAAGACCCTTTTTGTTCAATCATAAAATGCAAGGTGTAATTATGGACCAAATATGTTAAATTTCTTGAGTAATCTGGTTAACTATTGTGTAATTAAACATCTTAGAAAATGTCTACTGTATGATGTTATCATGGCAATCATTGATATTGTTAAAAACGTATATGATAATTTGCTTATTTCAAATTATGACTATCACTTGCTTAGTTTGGTCACTATGCTGTAGAGCAAAAATCAGCATTTATGGAAAAGTTTAAAAATATATTTTGAGAGCATGACTTCTTTGCAGCACAATTTGCTTCTGTTGAAGACCGTTCTTATGGACATTAACAATTAATAATACTGTTATCTTCAAGGCCGAATTAATAAGTACAAATTAGCCCGTAATACTAACTTTCTTGGAAGAGATTAACCAGCATGTTATGACGTACTAACTCCGTTAAATCTATATTTATTTTGAATCAGTGAACAATCTGATCGCGAAGATAATAAATAATACATATGGATAATGTCGAATCAGAATGTTGTACGTGTAATTGCGTAATACGACTTTCGATAGATCCAATACAATGGATACTTAGGCAACTCAGAACGTAAGTTTACAATGCATTCTTCAATCTAGCCAACGGTAGGGGGCCACGCATGCCTTCTCAATGAATAGCGTCCTGTCCGGGGATGGAAGCCCGGCCCCCGGCCTCCGGGCGCCGCGCCCCCCCCCCTCAGCGGCCACTCCCCGGAAGCGGAAGCGGATGCTCCGCGGCGCGCGTCGTGGGAACGAAGGGCGTTCCCGCCCCCGCCCCCGCCCTCGCCCTCGCCCTCGCTCGCACCCTCGCCCTCGCCCTCGCGCATCCATCACGCGCCCCCTCACGGCCGCCCCCTGGCGTTGCCACCGCCCCTGATAACGCCTCTCCGCCCCTCACGGCGCGCACCGCCCCTCCGCGCATCCCCTCCCCTCCACGCCTCTTCGCCTGCAGACTCGCTCACAGCCGCGGCGAACCCCGCCACTACAAAACCTGCTACTTCGGTCCCCGCCACTTCGGTCCCCGCCACTTCGGTCCCCGCCATTTCGGTCCACGCCAGTTCTGTGCCAGCCACTTCGGTGTACGCCACTCCGGTCCACGCCGCTTCGGCTTCTGACACTTGCATCCCCACCACTACAAACCCCGCAGTTACAAACTCCACCGCTACAATCCCCGCTACTCCAAACCTCGCCACTTCAAACCCCGCCCCTCCAAACCCCGCCCCTCCAAACCCCGCCCCTCCAAACCCCGCCCCTCCAAACCCCGCCCCTCCAAACCCCGCCCCTCCAAACCCCGCCACTCCAAACCCCGCCACTCCAAACCCCGCCACTCCAAACCCCGCCACTCCAAACCCCGCCACTCCAAACCCCGCCACTCCAAACCACGCCACTCCAAACCCCGCCACTTCAAACCTCGCCACTCCAAACCCAGACACCCCAAACCCTGCCACTCCAAATCCAGCCACAGCGAACCTCGCTACACCAAACCCCAACTGTCCGATTCCCATTGCCAGCCTCTCGCCTCCAAACCCTGCCTCTCCATTCCTCGTCTCTTACTTAACGTTATTCTCCGATTCCCTCCACTCCTCTTCACACTTCGCAGCCACCCCAAACCCCGCTTTTCTGATCCACAACTCTGTGCCTCCTCCCTCAGCTCACAGCCGCTCCGATCCCCGACTCTCCAATCCCCACCTCTGCGATTCTCACCTCTCCGATTCCCTCCTCTCCGCCACCAACATCTTAGCTTACCCTGCCACATCGAGCCTCTCCTCTCCGATCCTCACCTCTCTGCACCCCTCTGATGGGATCCCGCCTCTCCACTCCTCGTCTCATACCTATCCCAGCCTGTTTAAACCACCAATCCCAATTCTCATCTCTTCGTCACCCTGGGCCAGCATCCCGCCTCTCGACTTTCCACTCCTCTGAATCCCGCCATACAATTCGCTGCTTCACCCATACCCCTCTCTCTGCCAGCACTTCCCACCTCTGCTTTCCGCTTCTCAATTCCCCGCCTCCCCTCCTTGACGTCCCCCCTTCTTCTGCGTCCCCGCACATTAACCTCACTGTTCCACTCCCTGTCCCCCCGCTCCCAGGTCAGTACTTCTCACCACTCGGCTTTCCTCTTCTCTATTCCTGGCCCCCCTCTCTGATACATCTCTCTGTCCCCGCTCAATATTTCCCGCCGTCCGCACTCCGCCTCATAGCCCCCCCCCCCCGCTCCTCACAGCTTTCCACTTCTCCATTTTCCCTCCCCTACGCTTCCCGCCTCTACCATCGCCGCTTCTCCTTCCCTTGAATTCCTTGTCCCCTTCCGACCTTCCCTCTCCTCCTCATCACTCTTCTTTTCTCCATGCTCCTCTCCCACCTGACCTCGCACCGCTTCTCCTTGCCCCGATAATCTGACAGAATGTAAAATATTATGTTGTTGAAAATATGAATGTTTGAAGAATTGTTTTACGTTTCATCTAATGACAATAAAGCTACGTTGTTAAGTCTTATTAACCGCCTCTTCATTCTAAGCAACTTACATTTCCCAAAACAGTTCAAAAATAATTCTTCTCTTTAATTGTGTAAATATATTTCTCTTACTCTTAAGTACCGTTTTGGCAAAGATACTCTTGAATTTCCCCAATTGATGTTCTTTTACTGATGTTTCTTTCGAATTATTTTCATTATAAAATTAATTAAACAATTGTTACTACAACATAACTATTATATAAATACGTATGTACTACCTACTACATAAAACTCTTCACTCTCTTCAGTATCACCTTATTGTTTATTACTTTCGCTGTTGTTTAACATTATACGCTATTTTTTTTAAACAATACGTTCGTACAGAAAAACGTACAACACACTATCATCACCTCCACCACTACCATTGCCACAATTGAACATTTCCCATCAACTAGTAGCATAACAGACCGTCCTGCGGGCACTACCAGCGCTCCCACGTCCACCATCAGCAGACTTCCTTTCAGCCGATGCCTCTCCCACCCCCGAGCCTAATCATCACGGCTTCCGACCGTGCTGCCTCCGCCGCCCCCGCCGACCCCTCCGTCCCCGCCGCCCCTGCCGCCCCTGCCGCCCCTGCCGCCCCTGCCGCCCCTGCCGCCCCTGCCGCCCCTGCCGCCCCGCCGCCCCGCCGCCCCGCCGCCCCGCCGCCCCGCCGCCCCGCCGCCCCGCCGCCCTCGCCGCCCCGCCGCCCTCGCCGCCCCGCCGCCCCGCCGCCCCGCCGCCCCGCCGCCCTGCCGCCCCGCCGCCCCACCGCCCCGCCGCCCCGCCGCCCCCGCCGCCTCCGCCGCCCCCGCCGCCCCCGCCCCCCCTGCCGCCCCCGCCACCCTCGCAGCCCAGCCACCCAGCCGCCCCCGCCACCCTCGCCCTCGCGCAAGCCGGCCCCACCCCGGAACGCCCCCCCCCCAGCGCGCGGAATAGCAGGCTTTTTTGGGGGCGGGGGAAGCGGTCGCGATAAAATGTTGCAAGGAACTCCTAATTAGTTTCGTTATCTCCCTCTGTTTTTGCCGATGGGAGGTCGTTGGTGGAATTTCCTATTTTTTGACTTCGGCTCCAATGCTTCCAGCTGGTGCAGTTTTTCTCCGGGCGCGACAATTACGAGGATTCCTTTAAGCCCTCTCTTTAAATGAAGTGGTTTCGTTAAGTATTGTACTGAGTATTGTGTTATTTATGGGAGCAATGAAGGGGGAAGTTGAGAGAACTGCAATCCATATACACAATAACAATCAACTAGTTAGTTGAGTTAAGCCGAAAGTTGATCAAACAACAATTCAGTAAGGCTCGTTGATGAAGTATCTGAAAATACAGGAAATGAAAGTAATTTGAAAGAATATCTCGTTAAGAGTCGTTAGGACCATTTTTTATGAAATGGGCCCCGACGTTCATTACAAATTACTTTGTTCCATTTCGTCGATGAATCCTGGTATTTTTGAACGACAAAATTTACTTGAATACAAACTTCACTAACGTCAGTTACTGTTTGCTAACTTGTCGGAATATGTTTCTTATTGAAAGAATAATATCGGCGTGACTTTATTGTCAAAAGAAAAGTAATGAAACTGATAAATTTATGATCAAATTGTGTTTCAAAAATGTATTTTTAGTCTTAACACAATTATTACTTCTAACATTTAACGTACTCAGAAACAATATCTAGAGCAAATCGATTAGAATTCTTTATTCAGCCTAGAACACGAATATGTAGGGAGAGTTTCATTTCGTGTCACAACTATTGATTATTTCATTTTCATGACCTCATAAATACACGCTATAAAATCGCAATACAAGTAACTAAGTACAATACTTATCCTGAAATATTGAGCATTTATCGATCATGAGAACAAACATATTTTCTTCTCTAATATTTTTTCCAACGTTTTCTGTTGACAATAATACCCTCATAGTCGACAAAAGGAAATTCCAAACGTGTTCTCTAAGGGAAACGTAAGGAAAACCTAAACTACTTACTAGCCTAAGGTCCGTACATGAAAAAGAAAACAAATCTGAAATATAACGTAAAATGGACTGGAGGTCTTCGTAAGAGATGAGACAGGGAAGACAGTTCTTAATCACGATGACAAACGTAATGCGGAGATATATTTGACTGCTTAAATCAATATACAAGCAGATGGCTCTGAATATTAGAAAGAATATCTTTTATAACAATTTTTCAACTTATCAGTTACATCTGTTATTTTTAAATTTTAACTTCCACTGACTATGTTGTTATTTATAACGAAAAATTACGTTACATAGTCGATGAAAAGAGTTTTAGGAGAGAACATGAGAATTTACTGGAACTGAATAATAGAAGAGTATTTTCTTACAGGTCAGAATTGACGAGAATAAAAAGGAAGTGTGGAAATAAGGATCGATAAAAGGCCTCGGAAATAAAAACAAGTCAATAGGATTCACAAGAAAATCACAATATAGCAACGACCCAAAATAGAATCCGTATTTTCTCTTCACTTCCAGCATTCCAGGAAAAAATAGCATAACTATTCATACCATAACCTTTACATTTCCTTTCAGGCCCCGCCGACATTTCCTTTCACGTAAATACTCCTATTCAGCCTTCGAGTGGCAGGGGATAATAAGGAAAAACCTCTAGGTGAGCTGGAAAGGGAAGAGGGCGTCCCCCTTCCCACGTCGCGACGGCGGTGCGCGTCCGAACAGCGCGGCGCGTAGCAGAGCATTGGTTTGAATGGAGACCTTCCCACGTGCAGCGGGCGGGCGCTGCTGCGGCAAGCAGCGGAGGATTCTCGCTACGCGAAGCGGAGGAGGGCGTACGCGCCACCGCTAGCAGAACACAGCTTTAAATGGTAGCCTTCCCACTGTGCCGCCGGTCGCTACGTTTTACCTGCTGCTGTCCCTTTGTCAGACGACGCCACGCCGAGAATCGGCGAAACCTATTCCTGAAGACCCCACCCCCTTCCACGGCGGGCGGCCGGGGCTGCAGCGGTGGCGGCGTCGGAAGGGCTCTGCTGCTTGACGGATGCGGGCCGCCGTCGCCACGCGATCAGGCCCAGCGAATCGAAAGTCTTCCCGCGCGGGGGAAGGGCGCGGCAGGTAGAACGCTTAGTACGCGCAAGAAGGTCGATCACCCTTCATCCGTTCGCCCCATCTCTCTTTCCCGCTTAACTGTTCTCGTCCGCTTTCGGCATCGTATCTGCCCCCCCCCCCCCTCTTAATCCCACGGGAGCCAGGCCGGGCGCCAGACGCGGCTCCCGTTACTGAGCAATTATAGAGCGCCCTTCTAAATACTGGCATTACCTTCCTTGATAAATTGTGACGGCGGCGCTTCGAGGAACTGTCGGGCCGTGGCTGAAAAGGGGCAAATGCGGCCCGGCTTTTGCGTTTGGTTCGTGGAGAAGATGACGTATGGCCGGGAGGGAGGCGAACCGCTGCCCGGAACCGATTACATGTTGGTTGCGTTTTAGTTTTCGCGGGTCGGAGGTTCTTATTGGGTTGAGTAACGAGTGTACGGGGTGTGTGATCATGCTGTTGGCAAAGTGAGGTGTTACGTAGGTATTAAAATGCTAGTTTAACGACATGCAAAACACCGAGAGATGATTAGGGTAACTCAATGTTTCGAGAAATTATGATCAGGGAAACCTAGCGGCTTGCATAGGTGTAATGGAAAGCACACCACTTACTTCAGTCGTTTGATTCACGATTCCACATGCATTTCACAATTTAAGGAAAATTACTTTCAAAAATATTTTAATATTTCCTTAAAGATAGTGTCGTAGTTTTATTAGAGAGGAATGAACAAAAGGCAGGAAGAAACATTTAATAAAGAACGAATATGAATACAAGTCAGATTCTTGCTCCTGGACCTACGACGAAAAATTAGTACCCATATACTAAAAAGTTTATCGTTTTTGAAACTCAGAAAATTAATACAAACAGAACATTTCTGCTAATTTCTTAAATATTATATTGAAGATCAAATGACCTTCATCCCTGTACAATTTCATGTTAAACCTAAAAGACAGATATCGGTAACGTTTTTTGTGAAACATAGAAACCTGTTAGTAGCTAATTGAGAGAACCATGTTAATAATATTGAATTAAACTTCCGTAAAGAAAAACTAGGGAACCGCTACATTAATGAATGCACGGAGCTTAAGAGGTCCCAAGTTCTGATGAATTCTAATATCGTGAGGTTGTTGGGTTCCAAAACCGTTTTAAAGAAATTGTGTATGAAACACGTACATAAAATACGCAGTACCGTTTTTCGTAGTTAATAATATTATTTTCCTGTATATCATGGGAAAAAACTCTCATTTCCTATTGCATTTTCGAATTCAGAATTCAAAAGCAACAAATGTAAAAACAAAATTATGCCGAGCATAGCAATTTTACGAATCATATCGAGAACCCATATTACACAGATGCGACTGAGGCTGCCAAGTTTAAAATCAACAGTTTCTTATTCCATACCTGAGGCAAGAGTGACTCGAAGAAGTGTTAGAGGGTAGAAAGCTGAGGCAAATCACCCCGCTTTTCTTATTAGTGTAGGATTGGACGACTTCTCAACTGATAAACTCTCACACACGATTTTTGCCATTGATGAGTATAATTCTTTTTTGTTATTATTGTAAAGGGGTGTTTTGTAATATTTAGTCAACCAAGTAATAAATTGAATTGACATTTCATTCTTTATTGTACTCTTTAGCACCACACACGAAACAGCGATACTGGGAAATTACACTGCTGAAGATCTGAGAGACTAAGTTTTGTGAATCTATGGAACTATTATATTCGGGAAAGGGTACAAAGAGTTAAGTAGGACAAGTGGGAGTGAGCAAATTATAATGGTTTTCATTTAAAAATTTTATTTTATTTTTGTGTTAATAAACTAAAAAATTACTTTATGTCATATTCAAAGCAAAGCTTTTTCTTCCTTTTCCTACTTTTCTTTCTGTCCTTCTTTCTGTCTTTCTTTCTGTCCTTCTTTCTGTCTTTTTTCTGTCCTTCTTTCTGTCTATCTTTCTGTCCTTCTTTCTGTCTTTATTTCTATCTTTTCTTTTAATCCTTTCTTTCTATTCTTATTTCTATTCTTTCTTTCTATCCTTTCTTTCTATCCTTGTTTCCTTCTTTCTATCCTTCCTTCTTTCCTTCCTTCTTTCCTTCCTTCTTTCCTTCCTTCTTTCCTTCCTTCTTTCCTTCCTTCTTTCCTTCCTTCTTTCCTTCCTTCTTTCCTTCCTTCTTTCCTTCCTTCTTTCCTTCCTTCTTTCCTTCCTTCTTTCCTTCCTTCTTTCCTTCCTTCTTTCCTTCCTTCTTTCTTTCCACCTTTTTTATTTCTTTCTGTCCTCCTTTTCTTTCTTTCTTTCTTCACTCTATCATTTTCTTTTTCTCCTTTCTTTGAACTACTTTCCTTCACCACTAGAGCGCGACTAGGGCCATCGCCGGATGTAGGCACTTGCGTATCAGTGAGTGCATCGAGGATGTTACGCACGCAGCCGGGCGACCGACCGGGCGAGTCGGGCCGGGCCCAGCCTGGCCGGGCCGGCCCCTATCGCGCCGCCCGCTAATAAGCGGCGGATGAGCCCTCGTCGATGGTCGATAGCCGGCGATGAGGGCGACTTCTGACGGCGGTGGCCGGCGGTGACCAGGCGACTGCCGGGCGTCGCGACGCGGCTCTCCGATGGAGACGCTCATGCCCCAACTCCTGCTTTCTCGCCGTCGAATTCGTTTCATTTGGGTGTATACCGCCTGCATCCCGCGAACTACTTTTCCTAAGTACACGAAAGCGTCCGCGGCTCGAACCCATAAATTATCGGCTATCCGGGAGACGCCGGGTCGTTGGTTGGGGTGCCGACGTGTCGCCTGACATGTCGCAAGCTTCCTCAGGGCAGTGACTGTGACAGTAACTGTACAGGGACAGTGACATTAGTCACTGCCCTGAGGAAGCCTGCTACACGTCAGGCGAAACGTCGGCCACCCAGCCAACGACGCGGCGTCTCCCGGATAGCCGATAATTTACTTTTCCTAAGCTTTTAACTACTTCCCCAAAAAGGCTTAGCCTGACTGCATCCCGTTTCATTTTCCTCCTTACTATGAGGATTGATTTCTACATTTAACGTGGTCTGCTTTGAATCACACTAATCGATTAGAATTGATCCACTTCTCTCTGTTTTCTTCAAGCATCTTCTTACCTTGCTAACTAAACATACACAATACCGAAGATTCTGCATGTTCAACTGGTTTCGAGGTTTTCTCTCGACTAATGCGAGAACATCTTTTTGCGCTACTTAAGAATAAAAAAAAACTCCTTTTGAAACTTCGGATGAACGGGATGCAGTCGGATTATGCTATCTTAGGTGACGAAAAGTGAATGGGGATTAGATGGTGAGAGGGGGTGAGGACAAACTGACTACGGGATGCAGTCGGACGATTCACTTTCATTTACGTTTACTATTACTATTTACTATTGCTAAAAGCAAGCACCACAGTGACTTTTTGGGGATGGAAATGTGAGGTTCACTATCAAAGCAAGGCTCCGTCTCAAGATTTCCTCTGAGGAATAAGGCAATGTGAACGGAAACCCAAATATTTTTTTTATATAATAATATTTTATTTTGCAATTTGTTTGGGTACAAACATTTGGCAAAATTACATACTGGAAACCCAAATATGAGGGCCTAAGTTTTCAGAATACCTACCTATTAGACGCTTTCCTTTTCCACACCGCTAAAGGCTGCATGGAAGTTGGGTGTACGTGACAATTTTGCCAGTTCCCCCCACGCAGAACCTGACGGTGGGAGTCACGAACAAAATTCGTCGACTCCTCGTTAGAGAATTTCGATTCCTGTGAAATAATCGATTCCGGAATCGATCTCAGAATCAAAAAGTTGGAGTCGATTCAACAATCGAATCGAAGGCAAATAATTGATTCTCCAAGGAATCTATTCTTTCGATCCCTCAAGGAATCTATTTACATGATACCATTCAACAAAAGTATCAATACCAGAATCGAGCCATTTAGAAAATATATCCTGCCTGCCTTAATGTTTGTTTGTTTGTTGTTTTTTTGTATAATGGTAAGGATGATCAAAACCTTCGTGTTCATATTTAAATTACCTTGATAACAGATTGTAAACCTTGATGGTATTTAATTATATTTAAATCTTGCGCACTAAGACCTCTCAATAACAAATGTAATTTGAACCAGACAGTATGATTTGGTCGAAGAAACAGGTGGAGACATGGTGGCGGCTGAATTCTGAACTCAAACGCAACAAGTACTTCTATAAAATTAATAGAACAACTCATAGCTCAAATAATAATAATAATAATAATAATAATAATAATAATAATAATAATAATAATAATGATAAATGCAAACATTTTTTTAAATCAAAAATATTAATTTGATTCAGTTGGAATCGATTCCAGAAATAATCGGAAGTAAAGGAATCGATTCCGGAATCAGATCGGTAGAATCGGAAAGTCCCTTCTCGTCTTCTTCGAGGTGGGGGTTGGCGGTGGAACCACCGCGGAGAACGCGATGCTGCTCGCCATCTGTCACGTCTCCGAACGGGTCTGAGCGCCATGGACCTGGCATCTTGTGAACAAATGGACGTAATTGCTTATATTAGAAGCTTTTGAAGTAATTAGAATAGTACACAACCAGTTTGTAATGTTATACTATACTGCGAATGCAAGGAAGCAACAATAATAAAGGTACATACGCTATTTTCTATAATAGCATCATAAATGTATAAAAGCATCAAAATTAACTTTGAATGGTAAACCCAAATGCAGGTGAATCCTCGCTCTGGGCGCAGACAGTTGATATCACAGCTCAGGACATGATTTCGGAAATCCCGTTAGGATCAAACTCATGTAACTATATGTGACTTATATATGGTTATTTATGGTGACTTTATATATGGTGACTTATACATGAGTATTTTTTGTTTATAGCAGCGTGAATTACTTAGATCATTAGTCCTATAAGTGTAGTGGAAGTTATAACCCGGAAGGTGGCGGTGTTTCCTCCGAATTTTCCTTCCTCATTGTCAGACTGCGACACGATTGCTAGGTGTAGTCGGAATTTATTATGTTATTGGCGAAATATATTATACATTCTCTTGATAAGGGTGAATCTAAACAGTTGAAGATCTCGCCTACATTGATATTGATTTCTTCTCGTATTAACATTAGAGATATTAATTTGTATGAAACATATCACGATGTACCGCTGCTCTATCACCATGAATATTAGATTCCGAACTGATTCAGTTGTTCCATCTTTGTGTTAGCTAAGAGAAACTGTACCATTCAACCGTCATTGGGAACACAACCCTTTGAAGTGCGTTGTTGTTTTTTATTTTCCATTGCGGTTACAGTCCAATTCGAACCTTGGGTCGACATCAGTCGTTCACACTCAGCGTCAGACTTCCAGGATTCATTCTTATCCCTTCACCCTTCGCATTGTTCTTTGTGAATTATAGTTCCTGACATTTATATTCAAATTGCCTGGAACCCGCCACATCAAGATTTTGTATGAATAAAAAACAAACATTTTTAAAATACACGGTAATTTGCTGTATTAGAGAACGACAAGAACGTCCTTCCTACCCTTTCCAAACATCCCTTTCCATGACCGTATATTTGGCGTATTCGATTTGCATCGACCCTTTCAAATCGAACCACCACTGCCCACAATACTCGCTACACTTGAGCGTGTCATTCTATTTATCGTTCGACAGAAAGACGAAATGAACGGCAAACATTCCTTCAGATGCATATTTCATCTTGAAAGTGCATATCGTCATTTGAGTTGTGTTCTCGACTATCATACCCAACGAGATCATTTTCTTTCCCCTTTTCTACAGCCTCCGCCTGCCTCCGCATCACACATCCAAATTAGATGATCCAATCTCTACATCTGATACTTTGCCTCCTCCATCGCCACCACAACGTACGAACACATCGCTTCTTACACTCCTGCTTCCGACACCCTCAACTCTGCTTTCCAACACCGCCGCCTCCGCCTCTGTCACATCGATATCCTAGACCACCACATCCAACACAGCCGGCTCCAACTCCAGCTGCCATATTGGAATTACCCATAGCCATCACCAGCGCCACCAGTGGCATGACACCCACCCCGACACCCACCCCGACACCCACCCCGACACCCACCCCGACACCCACCCCGACACCCACCACGACACCCACCCCGACACCCATCCCGACACCCACCCCGACACCCACCCCGACACCCACCCCGACACCCACCCCGACACCCACCCCGACACCCACCCCGACACCCACCCCGACACCCACCCCGACACCCACCCCGACACCCACCCCGACACCCACCCCGACACCCACCCCGACACCCACCCCGACACCCACCCCGACACCCACCCCGACACCCACCCCGACACCCACCCCGACACCCACCCCGACACCCACCCCGACACCCACCCCGACACCCACCCCGACACCCACCCCGACACCCACCCCGACACCCACCCCGACACCCACCCCGACACCCACCCCGACACCGCCTTCGCCTTCTCCTTGCCTCATCACTTCCCTAGCCAGCGAAGACTCGATTGCCACCGCCATCGATACCGCTGCCGCCGTCATCACCGCCTGCGCCTCCTCCTCGCCTGCGTCGCCGCGACCCCGCCCGCGGGCAGCGCCCACCACCGACCGCCGACCGCCGTCCCTCCGCGCGCGCGCCATTAAACCCGCGAGATGGCGCCGCCACTTCTCCTCCTCTCCCCTCCCCCACACCTCCTCCTGCCCCTCGGGGGCAATTAACCGACCCGCCCCGCCACCCTCCGCGCCGCCGCCCCGCCCCGCCCCGCCCCGCCGCTTCCGCCGCCTAATTGGGCGGCGGTCGCGCTTATCGGCTCCGATTCGGAGCCGCCAAATTGCGGCCTTCCGACGGCGCCGAACCGCTCGCCTCGCCTCGCGCCCCGCCGCGCCTCGCCACGCCCCGCCACGCCGCACACTGGCCTGAACGCACCCGAACGCACGCAAAACATCTTTAATCAATAACTTACAACAAATATGTTTTGCATTTACTGTTCTCTATTATCCTAAATCTTTTTCTTTCTTTGGACAATCCTCGATATTCCCATGAATTGTTGGGAATTTTCGAATCTGGTATCACATGGTTTCGGAACACTACCAGTAAGTTTTTGACTTCTATTTTTTTCTTACTTTTATGGTTTAGTTGTTTCGTGCCCGTGCTAGAGGAATATGAAATGACGAATGAAAATCTGACAGGGAGAGGAATAGTTAAAGATTTCGTTTAGTGGAGCAGGTCAAGATACTTTAAGAAGTTTAAGTTTCCGCGACTGGAAAGTCCTCCGCTCCCGGCAGGATTTGAACCAGCAAACTCGTAAGGTAATTTTTCAATAAGGGGAATACTAAGACTAAATTATGGAAATTTCAAATAACTATTTAGGAAACAAATAAACAATAGGAACTAAAGAATAATTGTTTTGTTTTTACTTTCAAAGACGTATTCTAAGTAGGGCCTGTTTCGCGGAATATCATTTCTTACCCTGCTATCAGAGACTCTCCAATTACGTTGGTTTTTCTTAGGGCATTTTTAATTTCTGTAAGTTAAACGTATTTTTTAAAATATTTCTTAAAGTGTATTTCAAATTCCAAAATGATATTTAGTGCAGTCCATCAACTCATTAAGCAATGCGATTATAATCTGCTGAAGCTAGAGTATTTGCAGTTTAAGTATTCTATATTCTTTCATGTATATTTAAAACGTTAATAGTAATATTTTTAATCTGCAAAGGTGTGAATTATTTTCAAATTCATTTGTAATACATGAGTTCAATATTTCAGTGTTTTTAGCTATCGTCACAATTAGGACATGCTTAGTGCCCCTTACAGTTCTTAACGTCATGAGACCTACACAGAAATAATAACGGACGTGGTTGAATTTTTTAAACAGAGAGGATAGCCAAGGTTTTTAAACAGCCAAGTCCGTTATTTGTCACTTCGGCCGTATATCGTTCGATACTTTTCGTAAGAACACTTTATAACAAAAAAACAAGAAATAACATTTTTGGTAAAGGGGTAGTCTTCCTGAAAAAGGTGTAGTCGTAAGCCATCTTAGCTATGAATCATTTGTTTCGATTGTCTTAAAATTCTTAACGGGTGTCGGCCGTTGCGAGTGGCTTTTATCGATAATACAGTCCAGAAACAAGATTGAATGATTGATTACAGATTTTGGGTGGGACAAATGTTAAGGCCATTTGTTCGTAAGCGTAGTTCATCATTTTATCTCGGGAGGTGGCGGGATCTTCCCCCTCTGGATAGCGAGATCTGGCGCCGACCGGACATGGCGCCCCGGGTAGGCGGTGTTTTCCAAGCCAGGTAACTCCCACCAGCGAGGCACCGATCCAGCCGGGACAAACTCTAAGCCCCGACACGTGTGGTAGTGTAGTGCAAGTGTGTGAGTGATGATAAGACATGGAAGAACCTTCATATCAGGAACACTGTAGTAATATCAATGCATGTCCTGAGCCACGTAACTGGTACACACTATTACGAGAATATATATATATATATATATATATATATATACATATATATGTATATATATATATGTATATATATATATATATTAATAATCCGGCCATGGCTTGTGCGTACCACAATTGAATTGAATTGAATTAATGCCTTATTTTACGTGGCGAGACTCAGGCCATTAGGCCTGCTCTTCCGTCTGACCACGTAAATTTCTCTACGCTCCTTTCACCAACTAGCAGAGACAGGAGGTATTTCTTGGGCGAGAAACAGGCGATTTGAATTTAGCTCAGAGGCGTCGTTTAGGCTTGAGTATCTTTTACATGCAAGTATATCTACTAACATGGGACAGCCGGCTTTACTTCCCCTCCGAAGGAAGGCGTACGAAGGATTTTTTCGCCCTGAAAAATCCACGGCTTCGATCGGGTTTGAACCCGCCAACTTGGGTACAACCTTTGGTTTGGGTTTCCGACCACTGTGCCCCGCCTACCGCCCCGGCGCAGGAACCACGAAATAACGCGGGCCTTAATGCGTGTCTCGCACGGCCGAATTTCCATCCAACAGCCATTCGTGGGGAGACGCTGGCGGGGCGCGTTTTCGTGCGCGGCGACCGCCACGCCCCCTCGAGGTGCGCTTTTGTTTGTGTTCGCGCTGAGACCCCGGGGGGAAACCGCACGGTGGGGGTAATGAGCGCTATACTCAGATTTTAACGTAGTGGCACTTGAAGGGCGGAGCTGGAAGGACAGGGGACATTGTCACACAATCGGGTGTTCCGATACCAAAAAATATAAGTCGTAACGAAGCTCCCCATTGGATGGCAATGCCCCCCTCTCCTTCCAGCTCGTGGCCTTCAAGGGCCACTACGTTTGAAATGGAGGATAGGCGAAGCTGCGCGTCTAGGAGGGTCCGTGTTCTGTTTTGAAACCGGTTGTGTTAGTTCGGCAGTAACGTCTCGGCAGCGTCTCTGACCGAGAGAGCGTAGGGTTCGAGACCCGACGGTAGTAGGATTTTGAATTGAATTGAATTTGCCTTATTTTACGTGGCGAGACTAAGGCCATGAGGCCTGCTCTTCCGTCTGACCACGCAAATTTCGCTACGCTCCTTTCACCAACTAGCAGAGAAAGGAGGTATTTCTTGGCCGAGAAACAGGCGCTTTGAATTTAGCTCAGAGGCGTCATTTAGGCTTGAAAGTAAATCTACTAACATGGGACAGCAGGCTTTACTTCCCCTCCGAAGGAAGGCGTACGAAGGATTTTTCGCCCTGAAAAATCCACGGGTCCTTCGATCGGGTTTGAACCCGCGAACTTAGGTACAACAGTCCGAAACGCTAACCGTTACACCATCGCCGCCGCATTACACCATCGCCGATTTTCGACGCTAGGCTACGTAGGTCGCGTTCAGCCGCTGTCTGGAGGAAAATTCGAGCGGACGGCTGCTCTGATCAGTAACTTTCCGGAGTTTATCCCATCACCAACAAGCAAATGCCGGACGGCGCCTTAACATATTGGTGTCGGACCGCGGGCGGTCGTTCCTTCCCTGGCCCAAACATTACTTTGGCTTATATACGCCACACTACCACACATGTCGAGACACCACTCGGGAGTTAAGAGCTTGTCCCGGCTGGGGCGAGACCTCGTTGGGAGAATGGACTTCTTTGGCGCCGATTTACTATTCAGTGGGGGTGGAACTTACCGTCTTCTGGGGTAAAGCCATAATATTAATAGAACTAATGACAAGAGGCCGGATTTTTATGTAATTACATATTTTTTGTCTTTCTACTTACCGATCTCAAATTTGTAATCTTGACGAATCGTCCCCGTCCTAACACAATACCTAATTGTTTCGATACGTATTTTGGTATTTTTACAAAATATTTATTATTCTATCGATTTTCTTCAATTTTCTTACATATTTTTTTTTATGAAAAGAAGTATTTTCAAAAGAGTAATAACTTTTTCCTACATCATTACTGAGTGGCTGACGAGGAGTACTTTGTGAGGACGCGGTCCAATATTCTCTCAATTCGGGGCACCTTGCTTCAGCTACCTCACTGGAGGGAAGTGCGCCACAGCGGCTCAAATGATTTTCACCTTGAGATTTGCACAATATCACGTCGTGTTTCGTGATCTTTAACGCTAATTTTCGAGAAACATTGACGATCGTCGACGTGTCACATTTCGATGAGAATGCTGAATATTTGTTGGTCGTAGATATCGTCAGTTTGTGCGATGATGAAGTAGCGTAAATGCGTGGATGAAGCTTATATTACTGACGGGAAAGTTGTATTGGGCCAAGTATGCATGAATGTGTGCTCTCCAATTGGCTGAACACAAGTCTGACTGCAAATGCGATAGTTTCAGATGTAATATTGAAATGCAGTAAGTAGTAGTAATCATTTTTATTTACCTACAAGAAATGGATATTCTACATGAACAACCCAATTATATTTTCTTTTACACCAAATTCATTACTACATTACCATACATAATTCTTACACTCAACACTCTTTCTCGACAACACCTACTAAACAACACCTACTAACACGCTTTTATTCATCCTCTACCCTACAAATTCTATCTTGTATCTTAGCGACATAAATTCTCTCATATCATTGTGATACAGGAGACTGAGCTAAATATTTGTTGTTGTTTTTTATTATTTTAAAAGGACAAGTGGTATGGTGAGACAAATAGAAGGGAATTATTAGAAATCAATGACAGCATCGAGGCAGGTGTATGGAATAGAAGAAAGTGTACAGGAGATGGGAGGAATGGTATGAAGGTTTTTGAGAGGTTAGTGATTTCAGTCTTGATTTGGGGAGCGGATATTTGGCCTCCGAAAGAGAGGTTGAGAACAGAGACAGTCAAAGAGAAATTTATACGTTGGGGACTGGGGTTGAATGCATACACGCCGGGGAACTTGTTGAAGAAAACTGACGGGAAGAAAATTAGGTTAGAGGTGAGTAAAGGAGCCATGAAGTATAACGAGAGATTGAAAAAAGGTAGTGAGGATGTGTTAGCTAGAAGTGCATGGGGAGGGGAGAGATTAAGACAAGAAATAGAATATATCTGTAATTTCGTGAGTAAGACAGGGAGTATGTGTGTAATGAGAGAAATTTGACTGAGCAAAAGTACATATTGAAATAGGAGGGACCTGATATCTGTAGCTGATGGAGGCAATGATATGAATAATTATACAAAATCTTTGTTACCAGAGAAATCTGTATAAAATATAAAATTGAAAAAAAAATTCCGTAATAATTTCGCCTATAACAAATCTATTGGTATACAGTGTGGAGATGCTAGAACGAATTCAATTAACGTCACCCATTAACAGAAGATCTCTTTTAGAAATATCATTATCTTGGAAGGAAATAACGCACAATTTATCACCGATTTCTTGACGTCGACCTTTTGCTCGGAAGGAGCTCCGCCTGTGAAAGTAAGAGCCGGACGAAGGGAAACGTATGCGCGGTAATTCATTAGGTCTTACCGCGGGCAGCTGGTCCACGCAGCGCGCCAAAAAGAAAGGAAGAGTGAAAATGCGCGGAGGCGGGCGTGGGCGCGGCCCTGGCTGTGGAGTGTGGAGTGTGGAGCAGCTGCCGGCGGCCGGGCGGGCAGTGAGGAGCGGCGCACGCGATAGCATCTCCGGCTGCAGTTGCGCCTAAAAAGCTCTGCGGCGCAGCCTCCTCCGAGTCCTCCCTGGCCTCCCCCGGCCTTCTCCCGTCCTCCCCCGTCCTCCCCCGTCCTCCCCCGTCCTCCCCCGTCCTCCCCCGTCCTCCCCCGTCCTCCCCCTTCCTCCCCCGTCCTTCCCCGTCCTCCCCCGTCCTCCCCCGTCCTCCCCCGTCCTTCCCCGTCCTCCCCCGTCCTCCCCGTCCTCCCCTGCTCTCCCCCGTCCTCCTCCGTTCTTCTCCCTCCTCCCCCATTGTCCCCCCACCACCCATATCCTCCCCGTCCTCCCCCGTCCTCCCCGTCCTCCCCGTCCTCCCCCGTCCTCCCGCGTCCTCCCCTCTCCGCCTCCCTCAACGCGCTCCCGACCTCCCGTCCGTTTGCTTTCCTTCCTCCTTTCCCTTCGGCCTCTCCACGTCTCAGATCGTGTCCTCCAGAGCGTCCTTTTGGCCATCCACCTTCTGTCGTTTGGCTGACTTGAACCATTTTCTTTAATGTACTAGTAAGTGATGTTTTGTCGCAAACGGTTTTATCATTTAGTTCTTTCTTCTTGGTTACTTCTTTTTCTTCATTCAGGCATCATACACACTTAATTCAAGACTTACATAAGCATTAAGTCTTCTCATTCACTCTCACTGCACTGCACTTACACAGAATATTTTCTCCTCCTTCCCTCCAGCCTCACGTTTTCTGTCTTTTTGGCTTCCCGATCTTTTACCCTCGTGTTCACATAGACTGCTATCATCGTACCCTCCTAATCTCACACTCTTCAGTTCGCTTTCCGTATTATTGCTGTTTTCTGTTACGTGTCGGCTTCGCCTCTCGGAATCTCGACAACTCGCTACCTCACCTGGTCGACATCTCACCTTCCGGCGTTCTCCAACTCGTGTGTTCTTATCCTGGCGTCGTCTTGTTCCTTTTCTCTATACCCGCCTTCTCTCCAATATTTATTCTGTCTTGTCCAACATTCCGCATATTATGAATCCTTCCAGAATATATAAAGCCTAGTTCCGTTTTTTAAATCGAAACCATCCTGTCTTCTTCTCGCCTCACTGCTCCTCTCCTCGCTGTCCTCACTCACAGCTCGCTTTTCTCCCAACCCCCTCCCCTCTCGCACTCGCGCACTGCTTCTGCAGCTCTCCACCGCTCTCTAGCCGCATATACACTTAGAGCGAAGAAGTGATAACAGTAGCCACATTTTTGTGGAATTTTTCCTCAGAATGTTTTAATTATATGTACATTTTTTCATTAATTTTGATACTTAGCCGCTTCTTTATAATTATAATAATACATTGTTACTACTTACAGATTATTTCGTGGTAGCTTGTACCAACTTCCCATGCTTTATTATAATAACCCCCTTTTATTTACTTTATTATAACAAATTCCATTACAAATAATATCTCTAAAACAAAAGTAATAAATATGGAACTATTACTATTAATAGATAGTACTTTACAATAGATATTTACTAACCCTAAATTGTTAATCCTGTTCATTCTAATATATCACCAACTTCACACACATACACACACACAATGTGTTTGGTCATAACCAACACGTCGATCGCTGAGGCATCTGGGATAAGCACTTCTCTTCATGGCATAATCAACTAGTGGTGGTTCCACAGTACATACTCGTACTTCCTCGCATTTTTTGTAACTTTTGCAATTTTCGAAAGTTTGGGGAATTCATCGAAACTGAGACCTGCCCGATTTTAAGCATGCATTGCTCTATCCGAGAAAAAAAACTTTAAGAAAAAAATTCAAGATTTTTTTTTTTTTTGAGAAAAAAATATTATTTTAAAAATTGGTTATGTTTCACGCCAAATTGTGAGAAAACTACTCACATTTTGATAACCTCTTACATGACGTCTTTTAAAGATTCTACGTTTTGAAAAATTCTGTCAAACCTAATGAATTATGAAAAAGATTTCAAATCACTTAGGAAAATATTGCATTATCTCATATGTTATGCATTGGCAGGATTGGTGTACCATGAATTTGTCTTGGAATACCGTAAAACACATTGAGAACGAACACTTTTATCTTCTCACTCCTACTTGGTAAGACGAGAAAGTATTGATATCATCTGGCGGGAAAAAGGGCGAATTTTCGGCAGAAAAACTCATATTGGCTGGCCCTGGTGAAGGCAAGGTGGAAAAGGCCTGCTCCCACACTATACACTAAATTAGTTGCGCTATATATTACCTATACCCAGTACATTTAAAATATTAAATATGTTATAAAAACTTTTTGGTGGATATCTCTTGGGTCCTACTACACATAATAAACTACTCGTACTTTCTCTAACACGTTGTGGAGTCAGAATCCATGTTTTGTAGGTCGTAGATACCAAAAAATCTATTGACAGAAATACATCTGTCAGCCCGTCCGTCTGTTCGGCCGTTGTTGAGCCTTGTTAATTAAAAAAAACAACAACAAAAAAAACAACAAAAAAACAAAAAAACAAAAAAAAAACAAGCTGGTTGGAAACACAACATGTAGTACTATAATATTTTGAAGCGTTACAAATACTGCGAGAAAGTATGTGCTGCTGCGCGTCCGATGCTTTGCAGTACAGTTCAGTGTGGCCGCAGAGTGCAATGCCGCCACACTTCCCTGCTGTGTAGCCATTCCTATCCTTTCGAACATCTATGGCTGATCTGGAAAAGAGAGAAAAAGAACTAGGTCAGGAAAGACAATAGCCATTCGGCGCGCTTTTGGCGTTGTTTACCGCAATTTTCGTGCAAGTATTGGCGTCTCGCCTACTGTAGCATATCTCTCGGACGCTTGTACGTGGCCGTGGGATCCGGCTCGTACGAAGTTAAATTTTTTATAATGTCATTATTTGACGCATGCTGCTATAGTACCACTAGTTTCCGTGCGGGAGCGGTCCAGACGCTGAGTCTGGCGCAGACTAGCGAGAGCTGCTTTATCCATGCGCCCGGAGTGGCCCCTCACGAGAAAGCACGAAAATCTGCGGTCTGGCCGAGCAGACGTGCAGCAAGCGGCGAGGTCGACCCGACACATCCCCAGTGGCGGAGCAACCACACACCTACCCACCAAGTCCTCGAAAATTAGATGTAGTTAACTTAATCGCTATTCGGAACACGCCAACTTCAAAGAACACTGGAAGTGGCCACTAAACACACTCGGAATACAGATTGAAGGTAAAGCAACGCTAAGGACGTGGAACAGAATGGACGGAATTAAATATTCTGCGATAGTGTTACCAGGCATTTATTTAATAGATGAAACGTAATTGTAGACACAAGAAATGCTATTTTCTATCTCTGAATGTTTCTTTCCAAAAGTGCTTCTTCAGAGAATGCAAAAAAAAGTGCAAATATAAGCAATAAAATGGTTTGAGAGTATAAACCATCATACAAATATGTTACTGTATGTAAATTAATTTTCGATCCTTATAAACAAGAGAGATATTCAATACGAAATTTAAAAAAAAAAATTCTTATAAGTTCTTTCCTAGAGTTTGTCAGCGCGTGATCGTGGATCGATAATAATCGAGGTGTTTTCATTGATTTCACTCCTGCTCGAAAGATCAGTGTAAAACTGAACGTTCTGTTACGATTTGCGGAAGCAGTTTATTGAGATATTACAAAAAAACTTCTTTCCGCATTTTGTTGGTCAAAAGTAAGCTCTTGAAAGTTTCAGATGAAGTGAAACGCCCACGTTATGAGAGGTAGTTTCGTCGCACTGTATCAAAAGCTGATTAAAATGGAAGTATGAAACGTTTAACAATTTATGTATTATGATATAGTGGTGATTTGCCTTTACTTTTTCGCCTCACAAATACGAGTCAGCATTCAACAGGAACTCACAATCTTAACACAATTACTTGCCTCTTCGCTAGACTGAGCCTTGTCTAAGCTCTTTCGTTTATGGTGTTTGTTTCCTGAAGAAACTCTCTTTGCCACATGATCAGTATCGTCATTAAATTTGAAATAATTGGAGCATTACGTTTGACATTTGTAAAGCTGCTTCGATTGGTATATCATTGTTTTCTCGAAACAATTCAAAAAATACTTTTTAAATTGCAAATAGGGTACGCTATGTTACACGCAATAATATATGCAACAACTCTAGCATGCATATTTCGAAGATAAGATGCTGCATATCTCTACCACTCGTGGGTTGGGTTCGTATCTTTTCCAACTGCACACATTTCTCCCCCCCCCCCAGCCATTCGTAGAAATACGTTTTCTTTTTTTTTTTCTTTTGTCCCCTCCACAGTAACCCTGTGAAGAAGGGGAATTTATTATCTATGAATGTTTTTATATTATGCTGCTGCCTTGCGGCTTAAGCAGTACAGGCGGGGCTTTTCCTTACAACTAATTTACAATCTAGACCTAAAGTTATCTTAATTGCACTTTGGCATTACTAACTTACACTAAAATCATTTTTGTAATTCTATTTTATATATTCTAGGTAATTTGTATTTTGTATTGTTGGTAAATTGTTGTTATTATTATTATTATTATTATTATTATTATTATTATTATTATTATTATTATTATTATTATTATTATTATTATTTTTCTACATTCACACATCATTCATAGTAGTTTCATTATATACATAACCATTCATTCTTCCCATTCATTCGCACCTCACGCTTCTTCACTTCCCACTTCACTGCACTGTCCGCCACGGCACTGACTTGACTCAAAGCAACAACTCTAGCATGCATATTTCGAAGATAAGATGCTGCATATCTCTACCACTCGTGGGTTGGGTTCGTATCTTTTCCAACTGCACCCATCTCTCCTCCCCCCTCTCCCCCAGTCATTCGTAGAAATACGCGTTCCCTACGTTTGCCAGCAACTTTCAATTGCCACGTGCTTTTCCCAGCCTCTCCACGTCTACCCTGGCAACATTCCACCGCCCTCCAGCCCAAGGGAGGCCGTTCCTACCCAGCGTTTACAGCCCGGGCTCCTTCTCTATTGCTCTGGGCGGACGCGGGGCCCATCCCCTCCGCCAGCCATTCCAGGGGCGCCTCTTATCTGCATCTCAACTGTCGCCCTCCGTCCCCGTGCCAAGAAGACTCCCCGGCCGGCCCCGCCGTGGAGAGATGCCTATCGACTCCACGGGCCCCCCTTGTTTTTTAATTTTGCTGTCAACGAACCACGCGGAAGATATGGTTGGGTTGCTTCTTTCATTTCGGTTCTCGGATTAATAAAAATGTATGGTTTCGTCTGATTCACCGTTGTTAGTCAATACGTCGAGTCAAAACAAAAGACTTTCGTTCGTGTTTTTTTTTCTGGTTTTGCTTTCGCAAGCAGGTCCGAAATTTTTCGATGTTTTTCTATGCCTGGATCTTAGATGTAATTCGATTTGGTAGATTTATCTTGAAAATTTAAACCATTACTGAATAAATATGTATTGCGAAAAAAAACAGAAATATTAGACTTCTCGATTAATTTATAATTAATGCTCTTTCTCTTGGTGGTGTATTTTTACAATCTGGTAATAAATACATTTCTGTTACTAATACTTTGATTTGCCATTCATTGGCACACTACGTTTTATGTATTGAACGAACAAATCGAAATATATGGTTGAGTATTTTTTCTTTGTACGTTTTTTAGGTTATTAAAAAATCGTACGTCTAATTATGCGTAGTTGAGTATCATCTTTTTCGAAGATCTGATTACACGAAATCTGATTATCTAGAAACTGAAATGTATACTCTTCATTAATATATTTTATTAATCTCATGGAAAAATCTATTTGCGTCTCACTGACACATTAGAGAAATCGGATACTCTTCATGAAATACGTTATGATTTTTTATCATTCATTCGTTTTTTGATGCAAGTGAATCTACACATTGCAATTAATTGTGTCACTGGATTCGTAAGAATGAATGTTTTATAGGTCTATGAATACTGATTTTCTCTATGCGAGAATCCATCATCATGCTTGAACTGTGACCATTATGAATAGAATATTGTAATACGCTTAAGAATCTATATTCTTCATTCTCTATCCTTGTCGTAGAGGGGAACTTTCAACTATTTATTTTATCTGCCGTGGGCACTCGAAACATTTTCACTTTGCTGCTCTTTGCGCAGACTTCGTACCCAGGGACGTGCATATGTGAACCTTTGGTTGCCAGCCAAAGCTACTTCCATAGGTTAGGTTAGGTTAGGTATTTACGTATTTCAACTTCCCCTCTACAGTACCAGTAATGAGGCAGAAATTTATTTTCTAATTTGGTTTACAGTTTGCTGCTGACTGTTTAAGCAGCTAAGAGGGGGGTTCTTAATAACTAACTAAATCTAACTTAATTTTAGCTTAATGTAATTGTACTGTTAATACGTAAGCACTTTGGCATAACTAACTTGAAACACATTTTCCCACCTTATATTATGTAATATTCTGATTTTTTTCTTGGTAGATTTTTATTTTTTTATTCATGCTTCATTCATACTTGTTTCAAAATATACTTGTTACATTATATACATTAATACATGCCATTCACTCTTACTGCACTACACTACATAGGAAACGTTCACACTGTTCCTCACGGCACTTACTTCACTTAGAGTTCGTATTGGATATTTAAGTCCTGCCTCCTTTCTTGCCGCAAAAGCCAACAAGCTGCGGTGCATGTATCCATCGTGCTAATAAGTGACCGCCTCGCCAGTCCCTCTGGCGAGGGATAATCAAAAGCGCTGACCTCTGGAGGACTCACAATCAGCACGGCCGATTCACCCGCGGCCACTCCACCGCTGGCAGAAGCGCAGTGAGCCTCAACAAGAAACGATTTCTTTTCAAAACCAGCGACGCTACCACAGCAAATACTTTCACATATTATATGTAACGGCTACGCAAAATTATAATACTACATGAACCTGCAAAAGTGTTTCTAATAACCGATGTTTTTTATCCGCACCTGAATTCGTACACAGGCGACACCACTAGCCGAACATAAATGTAGGTCAATGTTGTGGTTTTGAACCGGTAATTTTTTTGTTTGCAACTTTCGAAAATGCAGTAACTTTTCCGAACTTGTGAACTTCGATATTTTTAAGCGTCTTTCACTCTATTCGAAGAAAATGTTAAACGTTTTTGATGAAACTTGTGTTTATAAATTGCGTTGCGGTCAAGCAAAATTTACGTAAAATCTATTTTTTTTTCAAAATATTGGACTTTGCACTTAAATATTTAATTTTTAGTACAAATTTCATTACGAAAAATATCTATCGTACTTTTGCCATGTTAATTGTTAAAAAAACGGAGTTCGCCGAAAATGGGACACGCGCCTTTTTTTAAGCGACTAATTCTCAATCCGAGGGAAAAAATTAAAGAAAATAGTTGTAGCCGTTTTCATAAAATAAATGACCTTTCATAAAATAAATGACCTTACTTCAAGATCTCTCAGTCAAGTACATAATTTTGTAAGGAGAAAATCTCGTAACTCAATATGGTACTTTTAGGGAGACACCGAAAAAAATTAGAACATTTGCTATTTTTTTAAATAAGAGATGCTAACGAAAATCAGAATTGTGCCATTCTTTTACAAATGCTTTACGCTATCCGAGGTCACAGTATAAAGTAATAGTAATTTTTTTGTGAAAATTTCGAAAATATTGAAGGTGATGTAAAGTACCCCCAAAAATTAATATATCCATTGGAAACTCGTAGAGCCACGCGTTCGTTTAGATCGATCAGAGAATTACAGTAGTCAGTGCGTTGTAGTAGCAGTCAAGTGCGAATGAATGGGAAGAATGAATGGTTATGTATATAATGAAAATAGTATGAATGATGTGTGAATGTAGAAAAAAAATAATACTAATAATACCATTATACAAAAACAATTTACGTATAAAATAGAATTACAAAAAAATGATTTTAGTGTAAGTTAGTAATGCCAAAGTGCAATTAAGATAACTTTAAGTCTAGATTGTAAGTTAGTTGTAAGAAAAAACCCCGCCTGTAGCTGCTTAAGCCGCAAGGCAGCAGCATAATGAAAAATTTATAGATAATAAATTCCCCTCCTTCACAGGGTTACTGTGGAGGGGACAAAAGAAAGAATTACAGTTGTGGAGATAATCGTGTGAACGGTTTAGGCGCTAGCGTTGACCGCTCACACGAATGGACGGACAGGCCGATAGATAGACACTTAGCCGTCAATCGAGTTTTTAATATTAAGGAATCTTTTTTTTTTCTTTGTCCCCTCCACAGTAACCCCGTAGAGAAGGGGAATTTATTTCCTTTAAATTATTAACAATAAGCTGCTGCCTTGCGGCTTAAGCAGCTAGAGGAGGGGCTTTTTCTTAAGCTAAGTTTTACATACTAGTTCTAAAGTTAATTTACTTGCACTTTGGTATTACCAACTTACACTAAGATCGGTTTTGTGAATACTATAGTTCTACAGGTTGTGAATTTACGGTCGAGATATTGTTTCTTCTTTTTCACTACATTCACACATAATTCATACTTGTTTCATTATATACATAACCATTCATTCTTCTCATTCATTCGCACTTCACTGCACTACACTTAATAAAGTACTGTTCGCCACGGCACTAACTTGGCTCATAGTGTCAAAGTTAAGGAATCACAAACCATGGATTCTGACTACTCAACGTGTTAGAGGAAGTAATTTATTACATATAGGAACAAGATTATCTTCTTTTTCATTAACAGGGACCGACAATTAGTGTTTTTCTGTTGAAAAATCGCGCATTTCCACCGCACGGACACCATACTCTCTCTTTACTACTTACGTAGTCAGGCGAGAAAGTGAATATTTAAATTAAATTAGGAGATGTAGCCCTACTCTCGGCATAGTTGTGGATTAACAAAGTTCATGGAAAGCGAACTTGCCAACCCAGAACACAAAAAATAGTATTAACTTTTATTTGTTCAGATTCAGATCTTGATATTATTACACTATTGATTTGCATAATATTTTTTTCAATGTGCAAATTAACTTGTATTGCCTGTAATGAAAGATGTAACATTGATTATTTAAAAAAATAAAATATCTTATATTTTAACACTATGTAAATTATGGAAACGCATTTGCAGATTGATAACGTAGCAGACGCTCTTGCAGACATACTCTATCTGCCCTCCTGGGGAAGGCCTAATGTGTTCACAGGCCTCAGTGTACACAGCTGAGAGAAAAGGTGTTCTTGCGTTTTAATCTGCGGCGACCCTACATAGCAGTTCGAATCCCCTTCCCCGTCAGTATGAAAATCGTCAACACGTTTACTAATTTTAATTAACGTTCTACTTTTCTTCAACACTATATAGTGCGTGTATTGGAACTGTGAGTTTTCGTGTTCTCCTTGATACTCATATTCTAAATAAATACATTATTGTAATTTCTTGAATTTCCAGGTGCAGCCTTACCAAAAGTAATTTTGGCGCCCCGAACTTGTAAAACTTTCCACTGCGGGATGGAAGGGCCGCGACGGGTCTTGTCTGTGGAGTGGGAGGGGGGCAGGGGAGCGCAGGTAGAGCCGCGGAGGGGGGGCGGGCCCGAGCGACGGGGCGCCCCGGGCGGCGAGGCACGTCGAGGGGCGCCTGCCGAGCCCCTCCTGCCCCCCCCCCGTACCCTCCCAAAAACCCGCACCGAATTGGGGGCGGCAGGCCCTTCGCCCGGGAGGCTGGGCCGGCCCCACTCGGGGTCCCACGAAGCCAGCCAACTCCCTCCCGCAATCACGCCCTCCTCCTCACTTCCTCCCACCTCCTCCCAACCTCCGTCTTCCCATCTCCCTCCACCTCAAGCCGTCTTTCGTTCTTCAACCCCTTCCACCTTCCTCCCGCCAGCCTTCCCACTCCCCACTTCCCCATTGCCCACTCTTCCACCTTCCTCCACAAATTTATTCCATCCTTCTTCCGTCCACCCACCCTCTCCTTCCCTTCCACCCACCTGCCATCTTCGTCCATGCCTCCCACCCGACCTCCTCTTCCTCTCTCCCTTACGTCCACCTGACCTCCTTCCTCTCTTACCCCCGCCCGCCCTCTCCCATCTATCTCTTCCTCCACCCCGCCCCACCACCCTCTTATTGCCTCTCCCGTCCTTGCGACCACTAGAGAGAGGACCCCTGACGAGATAACATATTAACGCAGCCTGTTAGAGCGGCTCGCGGGACTGGGCTGGGTTGGCCTTAATATCCAACTTAACTGTCGTAATCAGAAATGAGATATGAGGAAAAAGAAGTGTTAACATTAGGTAATTTATTATAAACTCTCGCTGCTAAGATATTAAGGCATGCTTTTTACTAGCAGCTCTAGGCGAGGATGTCTCTCAGATCGGAACTGATATATGTTGTAATACTACGGTGTGGACGATTTGATTTTTAAGATCGATGTTGTGAAACCACAGGTGTGTTGCTAATTATTTTTACGTTCGAAAATATTATGCAGAGTTTAACGAGATTCATTGCACGGAAAACATTCCAACAAATTCTTCCAATAAGAATAAAATACATTAAATGGTAAGATTCCAAGAATATCATTAGTAATGTGGATTGCACATAATTCAATATTGTCTGCAATTTCCATATTTATGCACAGGTACTTACAAATGTGAGTTAATCAGTAATGGGCATCAGTCGTGCAGGAAAGCAAATTCTAAAAAAATCTGGATATAAGTTTCTAAAATTAGGTAGGAATTAATAAAATTTGAAATTCGTATAATATGCTACAGATGTGTAGTGTTAATAATAAATGCACTCTTGATTTCCACACAACCCATATGACGAGGTTGGTTGATTCATCGAATGTGGACAATTATAATAATAATAATAATAATTATTATTATTATTATTATTATTATTATTATTATTATTATTAAGAGGTTATTAAAAGCAATATGTGTGCATAATTATTAGTTTGTCATATCTCAGTGCCCAGACGATGACGTAAATATGACTTACGTTTTTTTACATTACTTTCTGAAAAGTAAAAATATATAAAACCATTACTTTCTACAAAGTAGCAATAACTGTTATGAACAAAATCTCTAAATATTCCGTTTATTCGAAATTTCCCGATAGTGTTTGGCCCTACTTTAATTTTTTATTACACTTGTTCATATTCATATTATTCAGAATATTATTTGCAAACAAATATGTATCCCGTCGCCATTGGAACCAGGTCACATCTGCCTTTCAACATCACATACATTTAGTTAATTACTTGATTTCTATTAGGTACATGTCGACTTCATGAAAATTTTCGCTCCCTTTCCACCTCTTTAACATGAATATGAGCGTGCAACTGGAACGGACACGTGCAAACATGCTCTCGTTTTCAAATACAAATCAACATTTAATTAATGCATTACATTAATTTGAAAATGTAATTCTCCGACTACTGAAATGAACAACCTGGTGGATACGTTATTGATACTGAAAAATACAATCTTAGGGAATGTTAATAGATTGTGTGCTTCAAAGGTTAATTCAATGCTGCTGTGTTCATGGCACGTGTATTGTGTTTCTGAACACTATGTAATATGTTTTAACTTTGTAACGACATGAATCGCAAATTCTTTTGGATTATACACCTTGCACAATTCTTTTACAGCTCCCTGGCAACGCACTCGATTAAATACATTGATCTTTTGACAAGAATTTACCACTCTCTACGTAATACTATGCCCTGCAATATATGTTTTGTACTCTGATTCGCAAAATCGCTTCTCAAATATTCATTGAATGTTTTAGAATCGGTTGGTCACCGTAATTATCGCATATGTTGTAATAAATGTTATGCAAATTTAGTGAAATTCCGTCTCGGTGAGCTCGGGAAAAATAAAAGAAGTGTAAGAATAAATAAGGATTTTGCACCATTTAAATCCTTTTAGTACCGCCTTTTTAAACCTAATGGAATCTTCCGGCTTCAGACATGTACTCTCCGTGTGGGAAACCATATCCCTTCGCAATGCCAGGGCTTACCGGGCACAACCGCGTTTCCTCCGCTCAATGCCGCATTGTTCGGAACTCGGCAAAGGCAAGTTAACCTTCCAGAATTCTATGAAAATCTGAAGGCGGAGGAGAACGCGGGCACTTTATGGGGTTCTTGGGGACAAACGTCCTCCCTCGTACAAGGCCCGCCGGAACGGCCCCATTGCTTTCAGCCCGGCCGCCGGGCGGGGGCGGGGCGGGGGCGAGGGTTTGGCGGCGAGGGATTATCGGAACGTGCTTCCACATGCCTGTTGGCTCGCCCCTCCCCCCACACCCCCAGCAAAAACCCCGCTGCCGACTATGGTGGACTGTCGTTTCCGCAGGCGAACATCAGCATCAAGTATGAATGATGTGTGAATGTAGTGAAAAAGAAGGAAAAATATCTCGCCCGTAAATTAACAAACTAGAACTATAGTATTCACAAAACCGATCTTCGTGTAAGATAGCAATGCCAAAGTGCAAGTAAGTTACCTTTAGGACTAGTATGTAAAACTTAGCTGTAAGAAAAAGGCCTCCTCTAGCTGCTTAAGCCGCAAGGCATCAGCTTATTGTTAATAATTTAAAGAAAATAAATTCCCCTTCTCCACAGGGTTACTGTGGAGGGGACAAAGAAAAAAAAACATCAGCACCAAAAGCCACTTCCATTTTCATCACACAGTGTGTCTTACTGTATTAACGCCATTTTTGCTCACTGGTAATTTTTACTTTCACGCCGTGGTACGTGCTTAAGTAGTAAAGAGAAAGTATTGTAATGTAGCGTCAGATATAGGTAATATTTCGACCAAAAACGCGAATTGTGGGACTACGGTATCGAAAAATTGGATAAATCTTCACCCTATAAGTTACTACCTCTGTCACATTGTGTAGCCAGAAACCACGTTAATGGGATCTTAATAGCGAAAACTTTGTTTGACTGTAAATCGTCTGTCGGACGAATTGGAAACCCTGCGAGTTTAAAACGGATATATTGATTTTGGGGGATATTTTACATCAAGCCTTAATATTTATGAAATTTTCTCAAAAACTGCTCCAAATTTTTTTATTAAACTTTTTCCTCGCAGAATCGAAAGGACGCTTCAAATGCAGTAAGCCGCATTTTCGTTGAACTCTACGTTGAATTCTCAAAAATTACAAAAGTTCTAAGTGTTTCGGCGCCTTCCTACAACTACAATATTGAAGATAGACTTTTTCTTGAGTGCAATCTATCCTTCAAACGTCGACCTTGAAATAAGGTCATTTACAATGGAAAATATGATTAGTTTTCGCACAATTTTGCATGAATAATAGAAACAATTATATATATAACAATATATAAACTAATTATTTTCTCAAAAACGGCTTCAACTATTGTCTCTTTTCTCCGAAAATTGGAAACAAAGAAATATTACAATACAATAAAATTAACAAAATTACAATATTGATGACATATTTCTTTTACTTCTTGAAATTGGAGGTAAATGAAAATCACTCAGCTTTTGGAAATTGTAGCTATTTCTTTTTTAACCGTCGAAATGAGAGACATGTGGCGTTAGGTACCGTAAATTTCGTGCTGACTCGAAATCGTAACCCAACGCGTGGAAGAACCAGGTTTCGCAGGTTTTCACAGGTTGGAAAAGGTTTGGCAGGGTCATGTAGTTTTATATTTCGTAGCGGTAAGAATTAATGTGAGAAAGTGCGAGTTATTGTAGGGCCAATGGTTTCTCCATTGCCGACTGTGTGCTATGCTTATTATAGGTGAGGCCGCCTAAAGATATATCTGTGGGGGTGATTTTTTTTTTTTTTTTTTTTTTTTTACAAAACATCTTTAGTATAATGCAAGGTCACATCGCCATTGCTGCGATCATTTCCACGATCGCTAACACTCCCACCCCATTACGACAACATCGTCAATAACGACATCAACACTTCAATGATCACATCAGCGTCGCCTCCGACAACCAAGTACCGACGCCGACATTGACGACATCGAAAATCATGACAGGAGCGCCAAGCAAACATAATCACAGTGACTATAACCCCCAGTACTAACATTGCCCATATCACCTCTTATAAATGACAACTTCCACCATTTTTGTCGCTTTTTAACATGTAGCGAGCACTGTGATTGTTTTAACTGTAGGAAGAACACGTAAGGACAACACGAACACACAGAAACACCAAT
>JAZDUA010001144.1:72500-182758 GCA_038098605.1 Gryllus longicercus
GTCCCTGATTGGGGGATTTGATTTGGTCGGTTTTTTTAGCTTCCCTGTGGCTTTAAATAAGGAGTAATTGGTATCTTCTGTTGGGGTAAGGTTGGTTATGAAGTCTTGAAACCTGTTGTTGTTGAATTCGTTTAGGAGGCGTTTTAGTTGCCTAGTTGCTCTGTTGTAGTTGGTACGGTCTTCAGGATATTTTGAAGTATGCCAGATTCTTCTTAGTCTTCTTTTCTCGGCTATTTTGTTCAAAAGAACTTTTGGATATTTCACGCAGCCTTGGGTGTAGTGAAGTTGCGGTGTAGCGGTCCAAGCTGCTTCTTGAATATTTTGTATTAAATACTCAGTCGCTTCGTCTATGTGGTCAGCTGATTTTAGTGGGAATCGGATGTTTGTTTTCATAGATATCTGTTTTCTATACAAGTTCCAGTTTGTCTTTCTGTTCGTTAGTGACGCGGGAGGGGATTGTAGAATAATTTTGTTGCCGACTGTGATAATTATTGGAGTGTGGTCAGAGGACAGTTCGTGGGAAGATTCTATGATACAGTTAGTGGATGGGATTCCTTTTGTTATGAATATATCAATTACATCTGGGGTTTTGGTTAGGTCGGTAGGCCAGTAGGTAGGTTCTCCTGTAGAAATGGTTTCTAGCTGAAGTGAGGTAACTGCTTTCAGCAGTTCTCTCCCTCTTGGGGTGATGAGCCTGGATCCCCATTGCGTGTGTTTGGCATTGTAGTCTCCTCCCACCAGGTACCTATTTCCTAGAGACTTAAAATAGGTTTCAAATCGTTGTTTGTCTATTTTGAATCTTGGAGGGCAGTAAATGGCACTGATGGTAATTGGTCCACTCCAGTCCAATATTTGTACAGTTGTTGCTTGAATATCCTGTTCCTGTACAGCTTCCTGTTCTTGATGTTTTATAGTGCTTTTTATTAATATTGCTGTGCCACCATGAGCATTGCCACTGGGGTGTTTAGTATCGTATAAAGTGTAGTTCTTCAGTTTAAAGTAGCTTCTTTCTGTGAAGTGAGATTCAGAGATGAGTAGCATGTCTATTTTGTTTTCGTTGAGAAATATTTCGATTTCTTGGCGATGATTTGCCAAGCCGTTGGCGTTCCAAGCTGCAATGCGAAGGAATTTAGGCATTAGATAGTTTGGAGACAAGCGACGTTATGAGGTTGATGAGACAGTTTATTTGTTGACTTTGCTGCATTAGTATGTTTTCAAATCTCTCAAAGGAGTGCTGTATAATATTCATAATGGAATGGCTATTGTCGTTGTGTTCATGTCTTTCTACAGGCTTTGATCGCGCAACATCGGCCCATGTTCCTGCATTTACATGTCTGCTTCTTGAGTTTTCGTGAGAATAAGTAGTTTCAATGTTGCTGTTTTGTGTCTGCACATGCGTCTCTTGTTGAAACATTCTGTGTTTACTTGAGTTGCTGTACCCTTTCCTTTTTAGTATTTCTTGGTATACTTTGCAACCTTTGTAGTTGGCGGGATGATTGCCTTCACAGAGAGCACAAGTTGGTTGACTTTGCTTTTCTTTTAAACACTTATCTGGGTCGTGTTCTTTTCCACATTTAACACACCTATACGGGTATGCACAGTACGATCTGGTATGTTCATATCTCTGACAGTTTTTGCATTGTACTATCTCGCGTTTCAGACGTGGTGGTTCGAAAGCAACAACACAATTTAACAGTCGGTTAATTTTGAACAATTCTTTGTTGTTAGGTTTGGGCTCAAGGTCTACAAAAAATAGAGGCAGAGGTGTTTTAGTTAGTCTGTGGCGAACATTTATAATGTTTCTAACTTTGTGGTCTTTTTCCAGAAGCGCAGCCTTGATATCTTTTACATCTACCGTATGATGTATATGTCGCAAGACAACTCTATACGCACGTTCTTGTTTCAACTGGTATGTATAGTATACGTGACTGTTGGCTGATAAATGCTTTATTATTTCCCTGTAGGTATTAGGAGTTTTCGGCGCTATTTTAATTTTGTCGTTTGCTAGAGATTTTATTTCGAAATCTTCTGTTTTTAAGGCTTCCTTTAAAAACTTTATCATAGCTGGAACATTATTCACATTTGGCACGAATATTGGAGGTACAGTGGTTTTTGAAAAGGTTTCCTCATTGTTTTCTGTTGTACCTTCTATATCAAGAGCACTGAATTGATTCTTGGTGGGAACTGTATATACACTAGTATTACTATCGCAAGACGCTGTCTTTTGCCTTACCCTTCTATTAGCATCAGGGTCGAGGACGTCAGGGTTCGGCCTTTTTGACCGAGCTGGTGTGTATATTTGCCATACATTCTGCGTCAGGTTGACGGGAGCAGATGAATCATGATCCATGGCGTTGCTGTCGCTGCCTGTTGATTCTTCGGATGACATTTCTTGAAGTAAACAGCTTCCCGGGTGTCAGTAGCATGCAATCGCACTACATGCTACTGATCCTACCCGAAAATACTTCGGTAATCAACTGAGTTTTAGTATATGTTATCTTTTGTTACGTTGATTTGAATATGAATAGGATGAAACACCGTTATGCTTCACAACTGTAACTGTTCACTTAGAGCTAGTGCGCACTGGTTGTTATCGCTAGACTTTTCCTTATCTTGGCGCCCTCGCGGGCGAGCAAGGTAAGACACTACGGAGCTGCGGGAACGATCCGCACACCACAGCGGTCAGGCGAGTACTGGAATAAAATGATATACAATATGCTAATGTTTTGTATGTAGTTTGACCATACAATTATACTTTCCGGCACGTGATTTTAAATTAATCCGACAAACTGTCGTGTAGTAGCCCTTGCAATTGTCGCCTTTGGGGAAGGTGGCCTTCGCGACGCCGGAACTTCCGGCGCAATGGGAAGACTGCGGCGGCGGCGGCGATGGTGTAACGGTTAGCGTTTCGGACTGTTGTACCTAAGTTGGCGGGTTCAAACCCGATCAAAGCCTTCCTTCGGAGGGGAAGTAAAGCCGGCTGTCCCATGTTAGTAGATTTACTTGCATGTAAAAGATCCTCAAGCCCAAATGACGCCTCTGAGCTAAATTCAAATCGCCTGTTTCTCACCCAAGAAATACCTCCTTTCTCTGCTAGTTGGTGAAAGCAGCGTAGCGAAATTTGCGTGGTCAGACGGAAGAGCAGGCCTAATGGCCTGAGTCTCGCCACGTAAATTAAGGCAAATTCAATTCAATTCAATTCAAAGACTGAAAGTGGTGGCAGTGAAGATACAGGAGCAATTACTGTAACCCATGATCTTCACTAGAAGGACACAACATATTACATGCCCCATGATTCCGCACTGCTGAGCGAAAATTACATTTCGATATCGTGAACGTTTAGAAGTTATGGAGAGGGTACATTGTTGGTGAACACCTATGTTTGAATAGTTTATATTATAGATATATTTCACTAAAAATAAAAATAAGGCAATTATTCTAGGTCTCTTGAATGACAGACAGTAGATTACAATTATTTTAATATTAATTATTAGATGGAGCAGTCCTTAAAGGGCTTGCCTCTTCGGGATGAGTATTTAAGAAATGAAATATATTTTTTTTATTTCTTACAATTTTTTTAAGTAACCGTTACTTCTGTGCCAATTGGAAAACGTGAGAGCTTAACTTGTAAAATTCCGAAATTTCCTTTTCCTCCCTTCGTTAGAAAGTACACATTTAGCAACATTTCGCCAGGAGGGTGATGACTTCCCGGTAATTCGGACCTTTGTAGCTGCGCCCCTGTGCACCTCTCCCGGCCGCGCAGCCGTCCGCAGCAATAGCCACGGAGCAGAAGGTGCTTTCAGAAAATCCTCGCACCTCGGCCCTTTCACTGGCAGGGTTCTCCAGTTCCTTTTACGTCCGCCGTAGATATATTGCCCTGAGTTCTCTGACCCGCCGGGTCGCTGACGTCAATATTGTTGTTAAAGCTGTTTTGTCCACAGTGATGGAGAGTGATGCAACAGCAACCTGCGCTGGGTTTTTTGATTTCCAGATGTGCCGATGATAGCCGGAATGTTCCCAAGGATAGGCAGGGAAATAGTCAGTCTGTTTAAATCAAAATCCGCAAGGAAAAACGTTAACTCATTTGTCAATCAGTTTTCACTTCCATGGAACTCTTATTCATTCATTATCATTTTGGGAAGGTATGGGATGCGTCAATAAAACGATCAGATTAGATTGATTGAAGTCCTCGACAACACTGAAAATCTTGCTGAATGGATTTGAAATGTCTATTTAAATTAATTCTTCAATTCGTAGAACTATGAGGTGGGAAAATTGATGAGACACTTGTGTACTAAACGGACAGTACATCTCCTAGAAACGTCATTTGGCAACATATGTTTTACTAGTACTCGTAATTTGGTCAATGAAAGTAGTGCGAAAAATCATTGAGTGATGTGTACTCCAGCATTCATAGAACGATTCAAAAGACCTTGATATTCATTTTATCATCTTTAGCCACCGGTGTTAGTAAATTGGCGAACAGAAGTAATATAACAAGTTTAACCCATATGTAAATTAGGAACCAACCAAGAGAAGGACGTACCGACAACCTCTTCCCCTACAATAGATTGGGAACCGACAACCTATTTCCCTTCCAGGAAAAAGAGGAAGGTAACACTTTACTTTCGAAGAACATTTTCATAGCAATTGTTTTTAAAACACAACACCCTTCCCAATTTTCCAGACTTATGACTGACATTTTTCTTGTGGTTTGATTTAAGTGGTTTTCATTCTACTGAATCGTTCGTTGATTGAATAAATTCTACTCATCTTGGCATTTTTATATTCTTCCTTTTTCTCAGCTAATATTCTATAGCGATGAACATGAAATTTGGATTCTCTTCTAGTGCTTTCTTTGCTTTTGATTTTGATATAGGGGCGAGTGTGGAAGATTTTCAATGAGGTACAAGGAAACGCTGGACAGCATCGTGGGGGGCGGCAGCCCCCTTAACGCATTTACCTGCTTAATCAACCTTTTTTTCCTTACCTGTGTTGGTTGGTCCTCAATTTACATGCAGACTTAGAAAGTACGTTTAGCGAGAAAAGATGAAGGGATTATTTGGTCCCCCAATTTACATACGGTCTAAGGCACTTCGAGGCGCAGCGCAGTGAAACTCAATAATGAACACGATTTTAAATTTATTTTCTTATTATATTATTTAAATCCTCTTTTTGAAAAAATAGATTCAGAAAAAGAGCTTTATGCTGTAGAATGTAATGTGACGACGTTTTGTATTTTATAAATTTCTTATTTTACGAAGAAGGTGATTTATAATTCGTATGATGGACGTGTCTTATGAAGATTAAAAAGTCTAAGTAACAAAAATATTTTCAAAATACGCTTATGAATACGTGAGAAATGAAATATTTTGGTCACAAAGGATAATTTTGTTCACTGTCAACACTTCAACCACCGAAATCATTTCAAGTGTGAAGTTTAATGAGCAATAGACCTGCAGTCTTAAATAAACTCTTAATCGGATCGTAAGTGGTTCTCGACTTTTTGCTATCAACAATTACATGTATTCAACGTCAACACGCTAAGTCAAGAAAATCTGGATATACACGCTTGCTTGAAAATTTTCCAAAAAGTTAAAGAACGGTTGGTCTACATACAATAAGGGGTTAATTTTCATACGTATAAAAATAACCCAAACCCAGGAGAAAAACGTTAATTATTAAGTTAAAGTGAAGGTGAAGAAAAAATCAGCACTTTTCGATGTAGCGTTACAAACTCTCCTCAATACTACGTAAGCAGAATGCGAGAAAATAAACTGTTGTTGGAAATAGAGAATAAAATAAGGAGAACGATGAAAATGGCATAGAGATGATACATGGCCAGGAAGACAACTAGGTGCAAAAACCAAATAAAGGGAAAATGACTTCCAGCGCAGGCTCGAAGGAACGACGTCCACCCACGCACTTCCTCTCCTCTCTTCTAGGAAACTAATCGGCGCGTGTGAAGAGGGCGGCCATTTGTCCCGGCCGCGCCGCACAGGAAGCCCTCGACAGCCTCTTCCTCCGCGCGATTTTATGGGCGCGCAGCGTTCGCCATCTGTCCCGCGCGGCGCCGACGCTAAGCCCCCGCACAGTGGGCCACCACTCGCGGAAAAGCGCGAGGGGCCGAAAATCCTTATACTTGCTATGGCGACGATTGTTTAACAACTTGGTCATATAGCTTCAGTATTAATTGAAGGGGAGACTGTGAGGAATTCACGTAAGGACCACACGAAAACACACAAACATTGTTGCCTGAGACGGGATTCGAACCCTCGCCCAGCGTCAACGATAAGCCCCGGCACTGTGGGCCACCACTCTCGGGGCCGAAAAAAGTTATACTTGCTTTTGGGACGATTGTTTAACTACTTAGCTTCAGTGTTAACTGAAGGGGGAATTGTGAGGAATTCACGTAAGGACCACACGAAAACGCACAAACTTTTTTGCCCGAGGCGGGATTCGAACCCATACCCAGAGCCAACGGTAAGACCCGCCACATTGGGTCGCTTTTTAACAACTTGGCCATACACTGCAACCTCCGCTATCCAGAAAAATTTATACTTTATTTTAGGACTTTTGCATGGAAACTACTACTTCCATTCATTGCTTATTGATTGGAAATTTTGTTTCATTGAGTGGTTAGTGATTCTGGTCGTGTCAATTGATAAAGTGACTAGTCCCGTAAGTGTAGCGCATGTTTTATCGCTGGAGGGGGCTGTGATCTTCCCCTGTTGGTGGCATATCCGTCAGCTTGCGGGTTTTCCCCTCGACTAGGTATCGCCCACAAGCTGATGAATAGGTCCGTGCCAGTTCAAACATTCTAGCGGGGATGGACACCAGCACCTCTCACATATATGTACTACAACTATACGTATATATGTATATGTAGTTATACATATGTAGGTATATATATATATATATATATATATATATATATATATATATATATATATATATATGTGTGTGTGTGTGTGTGTGTAGTTTTGACCATAGGCGTTGACCCGCCCGGTAACATAAAATAATTCATCAATCAGTAGAAAGAAAATCCTTTTTCGCCTGAGTACCCTTACAAGGGCAATTCCAAAGAAGGGCTAAAGATGGCCGTACTTATTGAAGTAGTACAGGATTAAAAATAATCGAATAATTTAAATCAATTATAATTGTGCTTAAAATTATGTATTTTATATCTAATCATATTAATGATATATTAATAATATTACAAATTGACATTAAAAATATAATATTTTAAACGATTCCAAGTTTAAATTCAAACAAATTTCTAATTTAAAATGTACGACTATGGGTTTAAGTATTAATATTTATAAAATAATGTTTCATATTGTGACGTACCTGGTGGTGCCGGGTATCTTCACTGCAATATAACACTAAGAGAGGGTGTCTTTTACGTGAATGGGTCCTAGGATAAGTCGGTGCAACGTTGGGAAGATTATTCATACATAGAAATACAATTATGACAAGATTTATTTTGAATCAAATTTACTATTTACATAATCAGACACCGTTTTTATACTCCGCCTTGGTACCAAGATTAAGAGTAAAATACAACTTTCATACCTTCGGGGCCCCGTTTGAATACCTATGAGGTTCGTCGAGCCGCTCGTGCCGACAGGGTTGTCGACCTCTGCTACTGCTGCGGGCCGTCGACAGCAGACGGCGTGGTGATCATCCACGGCTGATGCTCCAACACTTCTTCCCCGAACAGAATCTTGATACCTCGGCTGCGCACCTTCCTCGAATCACTGTCCATTAGTGGGTTTAATTACACGACCCCCGCCTACTCCGTATACTGGTCACAGTTCTGTACCGCACGCTTTCAAGAATGTTCCCTCCGCACCAACTAATGAGAGCGACGTCAATTATTTTACCAACACTAATCTTTTACTATACTGATACTTCTAATGTTCTGTTTACATGTCCATTACTTTGCGATTCCTAATCACATAACTATGTCGCGTATTACATGCGTCCATTCACTAGCGGAGAGCCCTCGCTACACGTCCGCACTGGTCGCCGCTCTGCTAACCTCTCCCCTTCGCCGCTGTTGCTGCTCTCCTTCGCCGGCCGCACGTCGGCACATCCTTCGGCGGCGGCCGCCTCAATCCAACTAACGAACTTTTTGCACGTGCGCGCTGCCACGCTTGTACCCGCCGTTCTCACGCTCGCCTCCCGGCGGGCACCGGGGGCGGCGGCGACCGTTGCCGGCTGCCCGCTGCTCGCAGCGCCCGGCGCTCGCACCGCGCAGTCCAGAATAGCTATTGAATTCTTACACTAATGATTTAATTAGTGTAATGAAACACATATTCTGGGTTTCATCACCCCCCCCTTTCTTTTTTTGAATTTTTCCCGCTACTGGACAAAATTCACACTAGTAACATCGTCACTGCCGATGGTTGCACTCTTTTGCATATTCCTCGACGCCCTATATACACTTATAACTTAGAATCGAATTAACATGTGATTACGTATATTAACACTAATCTTGCGTTTATTCGCACTTCACTATTTTCCATCCATGTTGAACCAGGTTTCCGATTTGAAGCTTGTGGTGTCCTACTATGTTTTGTTTCTTGTATGACGGTTCATCCCCATTTTGCTGACATTGATTTCCTAAATCACAGTTGTAGGACATAGCTTCCAGCGTGTTGGGCACATCTTGGTAAGTGTCGTCCCATTTCCAGCTACGACCTCTTCTACGTTTGTACCAATAGTTGACCATACCATCACTCTTCCCTCGCCCCTGACTTCGCTCCATTCTTGACCTGCCTACATCTCCTTCACTCCCATTCGTTGGGGCGTCTGCAAACATGAAGTTGTACCCCTCCAATATCTTCAAACCCTTTCCTAAATCGGTATGATCTGCTCTGCCCAGTAAGCTCTGCACGGTGACAGGATACTGTTGCGTTAACATGCAACTAATTCCTTGATATTTTATAGGAGCAACTAATGTTGTTGGTTCCATAATGCTCTTCATTCTGTATCCACTACTATTTCCCGTGATGTAGTTGTAATGGCTATTCCTCTGGTCGCTCTTGATGTTTATTTGAGTTTCTTCGCTCCGTTTTCGTACGGAAATCTTGTCTTCAAATACCTTTAAAAATTCCGGAAATATACCAAAATTCTCTGCCCACGTCCTGGCGTTCTCTTCTAAAATTGAGTGTAATAACTGGACCTTATATCCTTCCAATATGTTGTTTGATGCTAGGTGCCGTTCCTCTGCTCGCATAACTACCTTAGGGTTTTCCGTCCCATCTCCCAGAGATTTCATCGACTTTGGAGGCATAATTGGTGTCACCCCATACTTGACACTTGGCGGCATTTTCTCGTCTTCTTCCTGTTTAACCTCTTCGTGTACTATTTTCTCTTCGCACCCTCGTGTATTTTCCACGATTTCTTCTTCTATTATACGCTCCATTTCTTCTATTTTCATGTCCACTTCTTCATCCATTATTAACTTCAACTCTTCCGTTTTCACTTTCACTTTATAAACATCCTCCTCGGCCTCGATTTGGACCTCCACCGTTTTGCCCTCCGCTGTCTTGACTTCTTTATGGATTTGGTTCGTCATCCCCTCGTTTCTGTCTGCTGCCGCTACCCTAGCATCTACTTGATGGTATAATTGAAATTTTAGCACCTCATCTTTCCTATCCAGTTCCTCCGCTTTCCCATACGGTTTTTCGCATATTTCGATGAGCTTCCTATTCCGTTCTTCTGTGATTCTTCCCATTTCTTCTGCCGGCTTCTTAATCTGTTCTTCAACCACCTTCCCGTTCTGTTCTTTTATTAGTTTTCTATTCCGTTCCTCCGCCTTCCTATTCTGTTCCTCCTCGGATCTTTTCTGTTTACCTAATTCTTTGCTCTGTTCTTCCGCAAATTTCTCAATCTGCTTCTCCGTTTGCTGCCTCAGCTGTTCTTCTAATGAATCTTCTGCCATTACGCCCGTACACGCTTCGTACTCTTCGTCCATCCCCAAGTCAAATCCTACCGCCTGGCTCCCCAGTTCTACCACCTGCCGTTCTAGATCTATATTTACTCTGTGATCGACCAGAAAATCCATCCCTATGATTACCGAATACAATAATTTTTTGACTACCAGGGCCACCATCTCGTATACTTGGTTGCCAATCCTGGCTTGAAACATGATTTGTTTTGTGATGGAGCTTGACTTCTTCTGAGTTGCCCCAATCACATACGCCCTATTCATAGGCAAACACATTACTTCTTTTCCTGTTGCTTTTAACTCCTCATACATTTCTTCTGATACTACTGTAGTCGTGCACCCTGTATCCACTAAAGCTTCTTTAATTATACCTTCACATTCTATCGATATCGTGGGACATTTCCTGATTCTGACCGCTGAGTTCTTACATCTCCGCCACGGTTGGGTATCGTAGGTTACCGGCTGCATAGCGTTTATGGAGACCGCGTTTACATCATCGATTTCCGCGTCCGCAATGGGGCCACCTATCACCGCGGACTCTATTAGTTTAAATAGTGTCCTTGATCACTACTTGTGCTAGGCTGTGCTAATCGGTCGGGTGCATTCCCGCCCCCACCTCGCGTCTCCGTACGGTTTGAATTAGATCTATTCCAGTCCGGTCTCTGGTTCCCCGGCTCTGGTCTCCATCCGTCTCCCCCTCTTCCGCGTTGGTTTCTCTGGTAATCATTGCTCCTATCATTCCCTTGCCCCTGGTTACGTTCCGATCTAACCATATTAACATTCCCTTCATTTCTGTTCTTTGGTACGCCTGCGAACGTCAAGTCGTACCCTCCTAACACATTCTGGAATCTTTCCAGGTCGGTGTGCTGCACACTACGTAAAAGATTCTGCACTGTGACTGGGAACTGTCTCGTCAATACACATATTATTTCCTGATCGCTCATCGGTGGGGATAGCGTTTTGTATTCCATAATACGCCTTGTTGCGTATTCCCGCAAACTTCCCATGGACTGGTTGTAATGATTATTCATCAGGCTAATTTTAAAATTAATTTGAATTTCCTCATTCCAGTACCGCTCAAGGAATCGATCTTTAAATGCCTTTACTGATTCGGGAAACTTATCAAATGTATCGGCCCATATCCTTGCGTTGCCTTCTAACATTAAATATAATAATTGTATTTTACACCTTTCCGAAGTATTGATAACATCTAGATGTCGTTCTGCTGCCTTCATAAATATACATGGATTTTCTTTCCCGTCTCCTGAAAATTTTAGTGATCTTGGAGGGGTAAATGGTACCGTCCCGCTTGCTGCAATTGGGGATGCCTTGCATTCTTTTATTTGTTCAATCTCTGTTCGTAATGACACAACCTTCTCCTCGCATTCCCTCTTATTCTCCAGCATTTCTTCCTTGACTACCAATTGTATCCTTTCAATTTTCTCGTCCTGCTTAGCGGTTCTATCATCTAATTGCTGATATAGCTTATTCTCTAATTCTCCCCCCAGATTGATTACTTGGGATTCTAACTCCTTTTTTTGTTTCCCTAATTCTTCGGCAGTCCATTTTTCATGAATTTCTACCCGCTCCGTGATTTTGGTCATCTCATTCTTCGTTAACTCAATTTGTTCTTCAGCGCGTCCCATTCGCCCCCCTATTACATCTAATTTCCTATTCTGTTCTTCTGCCAGCTTCCTAATCTGTTCCTCTGTGAATAATTTCTGTTCGTCTAATTTCCTGCTCTGCTCTTCTGCCAATTTCCCAATCTGTTCCTCTACTTTCCTATTCAGTTCTTCAGCTAACTTCCTGTTCTGCTCCTCTGTGAAAATTTTCTGCTCCTCAGCTGACTTCCTAATCTGCTCCACTGTAAATATTTTCTGTTCATCCAGTTTCCCATTCAGTTGTTCGAACATCTTCCTATTCTGTTCATCAGCCAGCTTCCTACTTCGTTCCTCTGCTTTCCTGTCCCGTTCTTCCTCCGCCTTCTTCTGATCTTCTGCCGCCTTCTTCTGTTCTTCCCGCATCATCATTATTATCTGTAGTATGTCTAAATTAGTATCTTCTCCACCCCCCCGATTCGGATTTCCTGCTGCCTGGTTCATCGGCGTTGACGTGATTTCTATTTCTTTATTGAAGCTATCTCCTGACGTGTCGTCTAACCGACTTCCAATGCCACTATCCCTGCTTTCCGATGGTATGCTATTATCGATTTCTACATTTATCTCCCTTACTTCATCTACCTTCTCCTCCCGGTCCAGCACTACATTTTGCGCCTCCATTCTGTTACTTTGAGCTGTCCGATCGATTCTCACTACACTGAAATACCGCACAAATTTTCCTCTTGCCTCACCTACCAACGATACCACAGTTATCCTATGAATTAACTATACCCGCCACAGCACTATATATTCTTCGTGAATGGTTTAATTCACTCCTATTTCAATTGCTAATTAATGACGAACAACCCTTACTCACCACCAAAACACAATAACACTAATTCAATAGCCATATAAATTTCCACTCACCTACCAATGCATAAACATAATCCTCACAATACATAATATTATTACCATAGAAACACATATACACTACTAATAGACTCATTAATACTCTTACACAACGATGCTTTCAAATTATAATAACTCCCTTATTAATTGAAATTACTTTTCAACGCACTTATTGCTATATTATGTACCTAATCATCATTCACATTTGCATGTCATATCTCCTCCCTGAATTTTCCTCAATTATATCATATAGATATTCACAACATACATTCACACTGCTGGTATATATTTCCCAACCTGGTATCTTTTCTAATAAATTCCCCACACTTTACCATCACCAATAGATAATGCACTACTGAGTGAATGTTCCCAGCAAAAACAATTTTGTGCAAAATTTGTACAACACTATTAACCACCTTTATATTCTCATAAGAATTATTACTACTTCCCCATTTCTTTGATTTCCATGTTATAAAAAATTGCCAAGCAGTTCAAATATTATTAATATGTCTTACAAAATTTTGAAATTCTATTACATTATATTATTTGTAGCATGTACATGTATAGCCTTCATAACCTCAGTAACTGCAATATTAACTATATATTGGATGCACACAAATAATTGCCTATGTCAGCCCGCAATTAATTACGCAACAACATTTTTGTAATTATCAACATTTCATTATGCTTACTTGACTTGTGCATGTTTTTTGCTAACACATGTATTGTTATTTTTTTTTGTACTCTATAATAATACACTTTGTACTGCCTGCTTCTCATCTATACCCTGCATTACTATACAACAATTACATGCACATTGTTTTCCAACATTTCACCAATTTCCCTAGGACCACATTTCTTAATTATACGTTATCCACATGTTCGGGCGCCAGCTGTGACGTACCTGGTGGTGCCGGGTATCTTCACTGCAATATAACACTAAGAGAGGGTGTCTTTTACGTGAATGGGTCCTAGGATAAGTCGGTGCAACGTTGGGAAGATTATTCATACATAGAAATACAATTATGACAAGATTTATTTTGAATCAAATTTACTATTTACATAATCAGACACCGTTTTTATACTCCGCCTTGGTACCAAGATTAAGAGTAAAATACAACTTTCATACCTTCGGGGCCCCGTTTGAATACCTATGAGGTTCGTCGAGCCGCTCGTGCCGACAGGGTTGTCGACCTCTGCTACTGCTGCGGGTCGTCGACAGCAGACGGCGTGGTGATCATCCACGGCTGATGCTCCAACACTTCTTCCCCGAACAGAATCTTGATACCTCGGCTGCGCACCTTCCTCGAATCACTGTCCATTAGTGGGTTTAATTACACGACCCCCGCCTACTCCGTATACTGGTCACAGTTCTGTACCGCACGCTTTCAAGAATGTTCCCTCCGCACCAACTAATGAGAGCGACGTCAATTATTTTACCAACACTAATCTTTTACTATACTGATACTTCTAATGTTCTGTTTACATGTCCATTACTTTGCGATTCCTAATCACATAACTATGTCGCGTATTACATGCGTCCATTCACTAGCGGAGAGCCCTCGCTACACGTCCGCACTGGTCGCCGCTCTGCTAACCTCTCCCCTTCGCCGCTGTTGCTGCTCTCCTTCGCCGGCCGCACGTCGGCACATCCTTCGGCGGCGGCCGCCTCAATCCAACTAACGAACTTTTTGCACGTGCGCGCTGCCACGCTTGTACCCGCCGTTCTCACGCTCGCCTCCCGGCGGGCACCGGGGGCGGCGGCGACCGTTGCCGGCTGCCCGCTGCTCGCAGCGCCCGGCGCTCGCACCGCGCAGTCCAGAATAGCTATTGAATTCTTACACTAATGATTTAATTAGTGTAATGAAACACATATTCTGGGTTTCATCACCCCCCCCTTTCTTTTTTTGAATTTTTCCCGCTACTGGACAAAATTCACACTAGTAACATCGTCACTGCCGATGGTTGCACTCTTTTGCATATTCCTCGACGCCCTATATACACTTATAACTTAGAATCGAATTAACATGTGATTACGTATATTAACACTAATCTTGCGTTTATTCGCACTTCACTATTTTCCATCCATGTTGAACCAGGTTTCCGATTTGAAGCTTGTGGTGTCCTACTATGTTTTGTTTCTTGTATGACGGTTCATCCCCATTTTGCTGACATTGATTTCCTAAATCACAGTTGTAGGACATAGCTTCCAGCGTGTTGGGCACATCTTGGTAAGTGTCGTCCCATTTCCAGCTACGACCTCTTCTACGTTTGTACCAATAGTTGACCATACCATCACTCTTCCCTCGCCCCTGACTTCGCTCCATTCTTGACCTGCCTACATCTCCTTCACTCCCATTCGTTGGGGCGTCTGCAAACATGAAGTTGTACCCCTCCAATATCTTCAAACCCTTTCCTAAATCGGTATGATCTGCTCTGCCCAGTAAGCTCTGCACGGTGACAGGATACTGTTGCGTTAACATGCAACTAATTCCTTGATATTTTATAGGAGCAACTAATGTTGTTGGTTCCATAATGCTCTTCATTCTGTATCCACTACTATTTCCCGTGATGTAGTTGTAATGGCTATTCCTCTGGTCGCTCTTGATGTTTATTTGAGTTTCTTCGCTCCGTTTTCGTACGGAAATCTTGTCTTCAAATACCTTTAAAAATTCCGGAAATATACCAAAATTCTCTGCCCACGTCCTGGCGTTCTCTTCTAAAATTGAGTGTAATAACTGGACCTTATATCCTTCCAATATGTTGTTTGATGCTAGGTGCCGTTCCTCTGCTCGCATAACTACCTTAGGGTTTTCCGTCCCATCTCCCAGAGATTTCATCGACTTTGGAGGCATAATTGGTGTCACCCCATACTTGACACTTGGCGGCATTTTCTCGTCTTCTTCCTGTTTAACCTCTTCGTGTACTATTTTCTCTTCGCACCCTCGTGTATTTTCCACGATTTCTTCTTCTATTATACGCTCCATTTCTTCTATTTTCATGTCCACTTCTTCATCCATTATTAACTTCAACTCTTCCGTTTTCACTTTCACTTTATAAACATCCTCCTCGGCCTCGATTTGGACCTCCACCGTTTTGCCCTCCGCTGTCTTGACTTCTTTATGGATTTGGTTCGTCATCCCCTCGTTTCTGTCTGCTGCCGCTACCCTAGCATCTACTTGATGGTATAATTGAAATTTTAGCACCTCATCTTTCCTATCCAGTTCCTCCGCTTTCCCATACGGTTTTTCGCATATTTCGATGAGCTTCCTATTCCGTTCTTCTGTGATTCTTCCCATTTCTTCTGCCGGCTTCTTAATCTGTTCTTCAACCACCTTCCCGTTCTGTTCTTTTATTAGTTTTCTATTCCGTTCCTCCGCCTTCCTATTCTGTTCCTCCTCGGATCTTTTCTGTTTACCTAATTCTTTGCTCTGTTCTTCCGCAAATTTCTCAATCTGCTTCTCCGTTTGCTGCCTCAGCTGTTCTTCTAATGAATCTTCTGCCATTACGCCCGTACACGCTTCGTACTCTTCGTCCATCCCCAAGTCAAATCCTACCGCCTGGCTCCCCAGTTCTACCACCTGCCGTTCTAGATCTATATTTACTCTGTGATCGACCAGAAAATCCATCCCTATGATTACCGAATACAATAATTTTTTGACTACCAGGGCCACCATCTCGTATACTTGGTTGCCAATCCTGGCTTGAAACATGATTTGTTTTGTGATGGAGCTTGACTTCTTCTGAGTTGCCCCAATCACATACGCCCTATTCATAGGCAAACACATTACTTCTTTTCCTGTTGCTTTTAACTCCTCATACATTTCTTCTGATACTACTGTAGTCGTGCACCCTGTATCCACTAAAGCTTCTTTAATTATACCTTCACATTCTATCGATATCGTGGGACATTTCCTGATTCTGACCGCTGAGTTCTTACATCTCCGCCACGGTTGGGTATCGTAGGTTACCGGCTGCATAGCGTTTATGGAGACCGCGTTTACATCATCGATTTCCGCGTCCGCAATGGGGCCACCTATCACCGCGGACTCTATTAGTTTAAATAGTGTCCTTGATCACTACTTGTGCTAGGCTGTGCTAATCGGTCGGGTGCATTCCCGCCCCCACCTCGCGTCTCCGTACGGTTTGAATTAGATCTATTCCAGTCCGGTCTCTGGTTCCCCGGCTCTGGTCTCCATCCGTCTCCCCCTCTTCCGCGTTGGTTTCTCTGGTAATCATTGCTCCTATCATTCCCTTGCCCCTGGTTACGTTCCGATCTAACCATATTAACATTCCCTTCATTTCTGTTCTTTGGTACGCCTGCGAACGTCAAGTCGTACCCTCCTAACACATTCTGGAATCTTTCCAGGTCGGTGTGCTGCACACTACGTAAAAGATTCTGCACTGTGACTGGGAACTGTCTCGTCAATACACATATTATTTCCTGATCGCTCATCGGTGGGGATAGCGTTTTGTATTCCATAATACGCCTTGTTGCGTATTCCCGCAAACTTCCCATGGACTGGTTGTAATGATTATTCATCAGGCTAATTTTAAAATTAATTTGAATTTCCTCATTCCAGTACCGCTCAAGGAATCGATCTTTAAATGCCTTTACTGATTCGGGAAACTTATCAAATGTATCGGCCCATATCCTTGCGTTGCCTTCTAACATTAAATATAATAATTGTATTTTACACCTTTCCGAAGTATTGATAACATCTAGATGTCGTTCTGCTGCCTTCATAAATATACATGGATTTTCTTTCCCGTCTCCTGAAAATTTTAGTGATCTTGGAGGGGTAAATGGTACCGTCCCGCTTGCTGCAATTGGGGATGCCTTGCATTCTTTTATTTGTTCAATCTCTGTTCGTAATGACACAACCTTCTCCTCGCATTCCCTCTTATTCTCCAGCATTTCTTCCTTGACTACCAATTGTATCCTTTCAATTTTCTCGTCCTGCTTAGCGGTTCTATCATCTAATTGCTGATATAGCTTATTCTCTAATTCTCCCCCCAGATTGATTACTTGGGATTCTAACTCCTTTTTTTGTTTCCCTAATTCTTCGGCAGTCCATTTTTCATGAATTTCTACCCGCTCCGTGATTTTGGTCATCTCATTCTTCGTTAACTCAATTTGTTCTTCAGCGCGTCCCATTCGCCCCCCTATTACATCTAATTTCCTATTCTGTTCTTCTGCCAGCTTCCTAATCTGTTCCTCTGTGAATAATTTCTGTTCGTCTAATTTCCTGCTCTGCTCTTCTGCCAATTTCCCAATCTGTTCCTCTACTTTCCTATTCAGTTCTTCAGCTAACTTCCTGTTCTGCTCCTCTGTGAAAATTTTCTGCTCCTCAGCTGACTTCCTAATCTGCTCCACTGTAAATATTTTCTGTTCATCCAGTTTCCCATTCAGTTGTTCGAACATCTTCCTATTCTGTTCATCAGCCAGCTTCCTACTTCGTTCCTCTGCTTTCCTGTCCCGTTCTTCCTCCGCCTTCTTCTGATCTTCTGCCGCCTTCTTCTGTTCTTCCCGCATCATCATTATTATCTGTAGTATGTCTAAATTAGTATCTTCTCCACCCCCCCGATTCGGATTTCCTGCTGCCTGGTTCATCGGCGTTGACGTGATTTCTATTTCTTTATTGAAGCTATCTCCTGACGTGTCGTCTAACCGACTTCCAATGCCACTATCCCTGCTTTCCGATGGTATGCTATTATCGATTTCTACATTTATCTCCCTTACTTCATCTACCTTCTCCTCCCGGTCCAGCACTACATTTTGCGCCTCCATTCTGTTACTTTGAGCTGTCCGATCGATTCTCACTACACTGAAATACCGCACAAATTTTCCTCTTGCCTCACCTACCAACGATACCACAGTTATCCTATGAATTAACTATACCCGCCACAGCACTATATATTCTTCGTGAATGGTTTAATTCACTCCTATTTCAATTGCTAATTAATGACGAACAACCCTTACTCACCACCAAAACACAATAACACTAATTCAATAGCCATATAAATTTCCACTCACCTACCAATGCATAAACATAATCCTCACAATACATAATATTATTACCATAGAAACACATATACACTACTAATAGACTCATTAATACTCTTACACAACGATGCTTTCAAATTATAATAACTCCCTTATTAATTGAAATTACTTTTCAACGCACTTATTGCTATATTATGTACCTAATCATCATTCACATTTGCATGTCATATCTCCTCCCTGAATTTTCCTCAATTATATCATATAGATATTCACAACATACATTCACACTGCTGGTATATATTTCCCAACCTGGTATCTTTTCTAATAAATTCCCCACACTTTACCATCACCAATAGATAATGCACTACTGAGTGAATGTTCCCAGCAAAAACAATTTTGTGCAAAATTTGTACAACACTATTAACCACCTTTATATTCTCATAAGAATTATTACTACTTCCCCATTTCTTTGATTTCCATGTTATAAAAAATTGCCAAGCAGTTCAAATATTATTAATATGTCTTACAAAATTTTGAAATTCTATTACATTATATTATTTGTAGCATGTACATGTATAGCCTTCATAACCTCAGTAACTGCAATATTAACTATATATTGGATGCACACAAATAATTGCCTATGTCAGCCCGCAATTAATTACGCAACAACATTTTTGTAATTATCAACATTTCATTATGCTTACTTGACTTGTGCATGTTTTTTGCTAACACATGTATTGTTATTTTTTTTTGTACTCTATAATAATACACTTTGTACTGCCTGCTTCTCATCTATACCCTGCATTACTATACAACAATTACATGCACATTGTTTTCCAACATTTCACCAATTTCCCTAGGACCACATTTCTTAATTATACGTTATCCACATGTTCGGGCGCCAGCTGTGACGTACCTGGTGGTGCCGGGTATCTTCACTGCAATATAACACTAAGAGAGGGTGTCTTTTACGTGAATGGGTCCTAGGATAAGTCGGTGCAACGTTGGGAAGATTATTCATACATAGAAATACAATTATGACAAGATTTATTTTGAATCAAATTTACTATTTACATAATCAGACACCGTTTTTATACTCCGCCTTGGTACCAAGATTAAGAGTAAAATACAACTTTCATACCTTCGGGGCCCCGTTTGAATACCTATGAGGTTCGTCGAGCCGCTCGTGCCGACAGGGTTGTCGACCTCTGCTACTGCTGCGGGCCGTCGACAGCAGACGGCGTGGTGATCATCCACGGCTGATGCTCCAACACTTCTTCCCCGAACAGAATCTTGATACCTCGGCTGCGCACCTTCCTCGAATCACTGTCCATTAGTGGGTTTAATTACACGACCCCCGCCTACTCCGTATACTGGTCACAGTTCTGTACCGCACGCTTTCAAGAATGTTCCCTCCGCACCAACTAATGAGAGCGACGTCAATTATTTTACCAACACTAATCTTTTACTATACTGATACTTCTAATGTTCTGTTTACATGTCCATTACTTTGCGATTCCTAATCACATAACTATGTCGCGTATTACATGCGTCCATTCACTAGCGGAGAGCCCTCGCTACACGTCCGCACTGGTCGCCGCTCTGCTAACCTCTCCCCTTCGCCGCTGTTGCTGCTCTCCTTCGCCGGCCGCACGTCGGCACATCCTTCGGCGGCGGCCGCCTCAATCCAACTAACGAACTTTTTGCACGTGCGCGCTGCCACGCTTGTACCCGCCGTTCTCACGCTCGCCTCCCGGCGGGCACCGGGGGCGGCGGCGACCGTTGCCGGCTGCCCGCTGCTCGCAGCGCCCGGCGCTCGCACCGCGCAGTCCAGAATAGCTATTGAATTCTTACACTAATGATTTAATTAGTGTAATGAAACACATATTCTGGGTTTCAATATATTTGTTTAAAAGTTAAATAAATAATATGAATGCATAAATTCAATACTGATTTCTAAAAAAAACAAAAATGTATTTAAAACTGTCCCGTTCGTACGTAGTAGCCTGAGACGAGTTTTGCCCATCCACCCGTGTTCGCCGGAGTTGCGGCCAACTGTGCGGGGGCTCGGCTCGGTTCTCGCGATGGGTCGGTCGTGCGACTCGTCACCGGAGACAACTAATGACACGCGGCGGGCGGGGCGAGGGCGGAAGCGCGGGCCCCGGGGAGGGGGTGGAGGGGGGGGGGGAGGGGAGGGGTAAGGTTCGCGCAGCCGCCCCGTGACAGCTGAAGCCTCCGGCGACGTGGGCGGCACGGCGCGAGAAGAGACCTGTGCGTGGTGGGGGTGGGGGGAGGAGGTTCAAGGGCTGCCAGCCCTACGCCAGCCCTACGCCAGCCCTTCGCCAAGCCCCTGCAGGGAGCCGCGGAGGCGCCGCCGCGCCCCGTGGTGCTTCACACTACGGGATCCGCAGACGTAATTGCTGTTCACTAAAAAAAGTTCCGAAAGGCGTTATTTTGGCGGCGGCGATGGTGTAATGGTTAGCGTATCGGACTGCATATCGGACAATTATTTATAAGTAATGTGTCTTTCTAGACCTGAGGAAACGCGATTCTGTAAATATAATTTGCGGTTAGAGCCTTGGCCCGATTCACAATTGACGCGCGATGGACCCTCGTGCTTCAGCAACTCCATGTGCAGTTGAGTGTGGTGGCTTGAAATGAGACTTTCCCTTTATGGTTATTAGTAAGGTGTGTACTTTCTATATTTTGGCATTTTATTTATCTTAGTTTACAATTTTTTGTTTGTGTAATGCTAATTAATTAATGAATCAATTTATTGAAATATTTGTTGTCCTCATGCACTGTTCATTTTTATACTCTAGCCCTGATGAAGGAATTGAAGAAATTAAATATTTCGAAACGTTGGCATAACTAATTGTTTATTATCCCACAATGACCAATCCCGTGAACCAATTTTAGTTTACTATTCTGTAAATATGTTAATTAAGGCGTGCTTGCTGTAAGTTAGTTGTAATATGAGCTTTAGCTACATTATAAGGGCTCTCCCCTTATGCCGCCAAATCCAAATAGGGCTGCTGCATGCGTTCAGTTTGTACTACCTCCCCCCCCCCCCAAAAAAAAATACCGCATCGTCAGGGATACTGGTAGAGGGAACTTGAAAAAAAATGTACGTTGAATGTACGTAAATTTACGATATGTACGTAAGACAAAATATTCCAAAATGAGAATTATCCGTCGAGGTTGATACTAATAACTAATGTAACTATTGTAATGACGTGTTACTAAGTGGCTATCGAACAATGTGCATAAAAACATAAAGGTGTCTGACACAATTTATTCATATCGGAAGATACTTTGGCCATAGAATTTTCTTGAGAGATCGATTCACTTAAAATCTGTGAGTCTCCACATATTGTTTCATATCACGTCACCATTTTATTATATTTGTTTCATGTTTTCTCAGTGTATTTTAACTCCAGTAATATTTCAGTTAGTTTAATGTTCACTAAAATGTTATATTCCTTGTTGCCTGGAGATAAGGGAAAAAGATTATTCCTCGAAACCTCGCAATAAAATTTTGTTAAAGAATAATAAAAACTCCCAATTGGATAATTCTAAGATTTTATTTATAAGTTTTTCAGTGAATTGTACTGTCAAGAAAACACTGCAGCCAAACTATCTTCCTATTATCATACAATGTTTAATTCACTTGGTAATAATTCCAATATACCATAACTTTCACTGACATTTTACTATTCGTCTTGTAGAAGGGTGATGGTAGTTAAAGGTCTGACATTAGTTCTAATCTACTAACATTACGAAACTGTTTATTATTTTTAAAAGTAGGCCTTGGATTATTACGAGACTGACCTCAAATGTTGACTTGAGACAATCAAAGTGGATAATAGTAGATTACGTAACAAGAGCGCAAAACAGGTGATTCCCTCACTCGTCTACTTTGTCGTCCGAGCAGAGCTCCGACGACAAAGAGTCGAGTGCGGGAATCACCTCGCGCCCGTGTTGCGTAAAGTATTTTTTAACACGCGGTGAGCAAAACACAATACGTCACGTACAGGAATATAAATACTATAAATATCAAATAACTATAAATTCCTTACTTGTACAAAAGTAAGTGGATTCCAGTCAGTGTTGTAGCCCTATTGACTGCAAATAATAAACAAAGACGTGGTCAAGACGAAAGACAATTGCGAATCTGTACAGATGTTTCGCACACACTTGGCGATGTTTCGCACACGCTTGGCGATGTTTCGCACACGCTTGGCGATGTTTCGCACACGCTTGGCGATGTTTCGCACACGCTTGGCAATGTTTCGCACACGCTTCGCGATGTTTCGCACACGCTTCGCGATGTTTCGCACACGCTTGGCGATGTTTCGCACACGCTTGGCGATGTTTCGCACACGCTTGGCGATGTTTCGCACACACTTAGAGATGTGAACTGGGGAAAAAAGACGAGAGACGGGCACCGTGAAAAAAAATAGCTGTTTCGTACACGAGAAACAAGTACGAGAAACCTCAGGTCGCGCACGGCGTCTTAAATTTTTTTCTTCAAAACTGCCGACATTGTGCGTGTGACAATTATGATAGTGTTATAAATAAAAATGATAGATTAGAATAGATTTGAGTGTTAAAAAGAATCGTGAGAAAAGAAAAAGCAGCAGGGGTGTGAAAACGTGAACGCCGTTTTAAAAGTGATTTAAGCAAAGTAATAATTAATAAGTATTTGGTACAAAATGCTGGCTTCAAATATAATGTCCATGGTATTAGGAATTAGCCGAGAAAATAGGGTGTAAGTGTAGTAAATTTTACAAGTGAAATATGAAAATATTGTAATCAATGACATTAATTTAGAATCTGACAAAACTAACATACTTTTGGAATATACTATATGAAAAGTTTATACAAATTAGACATTAGTACGAATATTGGTCAATAGTTGCTAAGCTAATTTATTGGGCCTATTGGGGCTATTTTTTTCTGAATACGAAATACTGTAATCTGAATCATTTGGTTAGGTATTTTGTCGTAGGTACATCCTATTTTGTTCAAAAGTGTTAAGAAATACATAGGATAATGTCTTCTAAACATTAAATTGTAAGCGGAATGTGTATCTATTAAAGTGTAAGTATGCACAAAACATATTTTATTAATTTAATGCTTGTGTAGGGGAGATTTGATAGCTGTAGAATGACGCACACACTTGTGCTAATAAGCAGGAAGTGATGCAACGGAAGGTCGTGACTTTTCGAGTAAATGTCACATTATTTTCAAGGCTGTTGAAAAAAGTAAGAAATTCGAACCCGTCACATTGAGTACGATGAGTCTGTAACGCAATTTCATTTCATTCACCTATAATTTTCTTAAATGAATTATGCTTTGGTGTGAATGTCATCAGAAATATTCTGAAAAAATGAACAAACAGTAAAAGTATTCTTTACTTCTTTAGTGACATTTTGCTTTTCGTTGTCCGCCGCGGTTCTAAATGTTTTATTGACATAATAAATGCAGTTATTCAAATTAAACGATTTTTGTCTACATTATTGTTTGCTGCACTTTGCTAAAATTCAAAGCAAAAATTGACCTTTTTACTTTTGCTCTGTACTATAGTAATAGGGAGGTAAAGTATTGGAATCACCTCAACAATCTGATCTCGAATGTTGGTCGTAAAATCTGTGATTAAGGTTCGTTGCAAAATTAAAACGTTTGTTACATAAGATTTTTGTTATTATGTTAAAACCAATGTTTTACATAAAAGCATGTTATGTATGACAAACGTTTGTTGATGTAAGGGGAAAATAGTTCAATATTTATATACCTAAATAAATGTTGTTATTATGTTAAAATTAATCCTTTTTATGTAAAAGTATGTTACGTATGATTTAATTTTTTGTTGGTGTAACTGAGGTTGCAATGGTCAAGAAGTTGAAACGTTACATAAAATAAATAAATTTAAAAAAAGGTAACGTACGTCAGATTTTACCTCTTTTACAGATGATTAATATTGGTGCAGATAGAGGCAATTTTGAGCCCGAAAATCGAATGGATGGACGTCTCACACGTAACTCAGATTGGAAGCTTTTGAGATGAAACTTGGTAAATACATCAGGAGTAAGGTCTAGTTGTGCCGTTCCGGCGATCATTAAGACGTAATTTTGAGGGAACCTTACATGAAGCCCCTCTGTTATTTTCGACATTTTCTGGGAATTGAATGAAAAACTTATTCTTGAAACTGTTTACTCATATAGAAGAAAGTGCATTATTTTATATGCATGGTATATTTCCGATTTGCATTAAAACTTCGGACATTAAGAAGTTCTAAAGCCCGCTATACACGGTCATTTTTGCATCATTTCTCGTCGGTACAGACAAGTTACGGACCAGACTGGATGCAATTTGTACGAAAAAATGAAGCATGCTTCATTTTTCCGTACAAATTGCATCCAGTTTGACTATGGCGCTCCTGGTGTTACTCTATGGAACTTTCTTCGATTCCGTGCCCTGGAGAGTTGCTCGAACATTAGAGCGTTTTGTGCTGTTTTGGTTGTGATTTCGTGAGGCTGAGTGTTCAGCGACGCCATTTGTGCGAATTTGTGAGTTCCAGCGGATTTTTACTTCCTCTTAATTTCGACGAAGTTTCAGTCTCTCTTTTCTGCACCCAGGATTCCACCCACGTACAGCGTTTCTTTCTTTTACGTTCTGCTTTTACTATAGCTGAAGCCACAATAATGTGAGCTGCCGCCGTAGCGATCATTGCTTTCCTTTCCATTTTAAAATCAAAAACCACAGTACTTCACACGACTATCTATCACCTTCACTGCGAATACGTAACCATCTGATCATTCTTCCCGCGTATTGCAATTGTTTACGTACGTGCGATGTTCAACTGTTTAACTTCCAGCGCTTTTTGCGGCGTGTGGAGGAAGTATTTTCATCACGATTACATACAGAGCAAAAATGATCGTGTAAAACATCGGAATCACGTTCATCCAGTTTCGGTACCGAAACAAACGCACATCCTTTTTCCATCCACTTTCTGTACAGAAAAATGATGAAAAAATTATGCAAACATGACCGTGTATAGCGGGCTTAAGAGAAGTTACGTTTGAAGGGTGTGTTTACGTAGAAGCGAAATAATTGGTGAGTTTGCTATGTAAAAGCAATGTGTAGCAATTGTTTGACACATATGTCTTTTCAGAAAAAAACCCATTGGTTATGGGTATGTTGGTATATCGTTTTTTAGACCCTCTACCGCTTCATTTAGTTCGTCGTGATAGCTCAAGTGCTAGTAGGGCAGAAATCGCAATACTACAATATTACATAACCGTTACCACCAACACGAGGTAGTATGTGCTATTGCAGCGCCGCTAGTTGACGCGAGGTAGAATTTCACAAAAACTGTAGCCTTGGTTTGAATACCGGCATGAGTATTATTATTTTTTTTCTTACCACAATCTTTCTTTTCTTGAGATCGAAAACCAGGAAAAGTCGCGAGGTTGTGTTTTACAGTGGTGATCTCATGGGGGAAACGTAGGTAGTCTCGCGATTTGAGATAATGAATTGAAGCACGCGACATCCGTTTGCAGCGTAAAATGACAGAACGTTTTTATATCGTGTCTCCGCGCGGCCCACATGCAACCCACATGTTTCCATATGCTAGCCATGAGGTTTACCGTTACTCGCACGTGTTTGTGGTGTGTCACGACGTAACATGTACCATCACGAAAAATCATCACGGTACGCTTCCGAGTAAAAATTGTTCCAGTGTTACACATAAGGCATCATTGAATTGTGGAGTGAAAGTGAAGGCACATAATGGTATTTGGTCGTGCACCAAGTATGTTACGAAGTTTCCCTTGTTACACCAAACTTGCTCCTTCAGGCGCAATATATATACTAACGGCGTTTCAACTGCATAAATCTGTATGCGATATGCGCTAATGTATTAATTTAAATATAGACATTGTACTGGTGAATTTCATTATACCGACGGACCAAGTCCTCGCTATTTAATTTAGTCAGCAAAAACATAATTACTCTCCGAAAGAAAACGAAAAACTAGACAAGGGAAACTATTTTCTCCCCTTTCAAAAGAACCCAAATTAATTTTCAAAATACGAGCAGGATGTCAATTCTAAACAATAATAACATTTACTGCCATAATAATTTCCATTCTCAAGATAAAAATGTATCGCGTAGTTTTTAACTAAATTATATATACAGTGGGACGTCGATTATCCTAACTAATTGGGACCAGGTATAGTTCGGATATTCGATAATTCGGATAACCGAACATTTAAAAAATGCTGTATGTATAAAGTTTCTTTAAGCATACGTACCAATAAAATACTGCACTGCACATACAAAATTCTGTAGATAATAAACACTAGCATACTACAGCACATTGTCCCTTATTTCTTGAAGAAATCGCTGATTTTCCGTTGTACATTCTTTACTTAAAGAATATTCCGAGATATTAAGCATTTAAATATTTTATCACTGTCAATCATACAGGAGATCATTCTTAATATTCAGTGTTACGAAGGACAATGAATACGTATAGTATTCGGTACCTAATTTAAAAAATATATATTCTCAGAGAAAATATGAGTTCGGTTATTTGACGTTTCGGATGATTGACTTTCGGATAATTCACTTTTCATATGGTTTTCGAAAGTTGAAAGTATGGAATCATTTAATTACCCTTAGGTTTTCGCAAACAGAATGAAGAACATTTTAACGAGAAAAAGAAGTGTCGACTGTTTTCTTTTTATTGTATTTATAACAACCAATTAACGTCAATTGTGCTAGGATTTGTGGCAAATGCTCTCGGTTCGTTGGCCTTAACTGCGTGTTTCCAGACGCGTAGTACTGTATGCTTTTGTTTGCTTTCTTGGAATACTTCACATTTTGTCGCAGCGCTTGCGAGACCACAACCAGTTTCTCGTATGCAAGTAATGCCAGGGATTTATATTCCGTCCAGGATTTACTGAATAACATACTAAGATTTCAACGAATTTCTCACATTACGCTAAACGTGGTACAAGTCCTACAACAGATCTGTGATTTCTAAAAGAGCAATGTACAATCATAATATAATCTTTAAATTCAGTTCATAAAACGAAAGGAATGAAGCACCAAGGAACATTTATTTCTACATCTAATTTAATACAAAATAGAGATTCAGTTGATTCAATTTTTAACGATTTATTTAGAGTTAGTCCGTGAATGTTAACGTGAATACAGAAAATAAATGTAGTTGATATGAATTGTAACTGATCAATGATTGGCACTGATCTGAACTCATTTCAATAGAGTACGGCACTTCGGCAACTTTCTGAAATGTCAAGTGCCAGTGAGTGCATTTTTACGTGTGTTCTAAAGAGTGAATAGAACAGAAAGTAACTTATTTGTAATCCATGAATTAACCATACACTGATTGTCAATCAGATACTTTCAAAAAATAAATTATATTCATGCCCTTTGTGATAAATTTCTAAATTTCAATAGAGTGTCTAATATAGGACATTCCATTTGTGTGGTTCCGAGTAGTACAGTCCCACACACCTTGTTCACTTTTTATGCCTTGTGGGACCTCTTAAATCTCCCCTCCACGTTTGCAGTGATCAAAACACCATTCCACGCTCTAATTTGCATCCTCTCCTGCAAACAGCTTCAACGAAAGCACTCGTCGGTCATCCAACCCAATACACAGAAGCTCGCGCCTGGGGCCGTACTCGCTGTCCGCTCCACCGCCGCCACCGCCACCGCCACCTCCCCCGCCGCTTTTGTCACCACCACCCCCGCCCCCATGCCGCCCCGCCCCTTTCGCTGCCCCCTTCGTCGCCAACACCTCCCCGTGAAAGTTACTTTTTTCTCCTGTGGAAGGACAATTCCGATATGAACATTTTACGTACAGATAGTTTTTGAATATTCTTTAAAATTGTTTTATGAACTGTGTTGTTGTGACTGCTGATCATTTTTCTCCAATAATACCCCTAAGAATGGCATTGCAGGAATCTATCAGTGTTAAAAAAAAACTATTGTGTATCTTTTCGTTCTTGTAGAAGTGTCGTTTAAGACTTGTCTCGCCTTGAGTAATCAGTTTCTGAATGATTTTTCTTGTTAGTATTTCAATCGCATTTCCTTGCAACATTCATTTCTATTATGCCGTGAGCTATGTATGGTTTGTGATTAATGAACTTGTCGTGCTCTGTTCATTGCAGTTTTTTGTAATATACCGCGTAGTTTATAAGTTTATATAATTGCATTTCATCCATTAACATCTAACATACACACCATTTTTTGTTTGTTTGTTACTATGCCAGTATATTCGGTGAATCTTTGAAAACCCAGATTTAAGTCCCGGAACTCCACGCGAGATGATTACTTTTCATTTTATGAAACATGAACCAAGCATATATAGGAAATTACGAATTCCCTTTGTGTGACCCATTTAGAAACGGGTTAATTACTTAGTTTCATCGGTACCGTCATTTTATTGCCTACACCTGGACTATTATCTTCATCACATGAATACTGATTAAAATATTGTAAATAAATAATGGATTGTGAATTATTATGGTTTTATTGATATTATGAAGTATTTTTCTACAATTTATTATTTTCGTAATAAAATCCACTTGATCCACTTTTATCATAAAACTCTAGAGACTGCTTTCGCTACGCGATTTGTGTGATTTTGAAGTAAATCAGAGCCACTGGTATGATTTCGATGTAAATCAGCCTTGACTTCAATTTCGAATATCAAATTGTTTTATTTTTCAAACAATCATTATGAGAATATATATTTCAGTCTCATTCACATGGCTGTCAGTTGTTAGGAACGAGTAATTTCCTACGTTACATTATACGAACGAGGTAGCTAACTCTATCTCGCTTAAACCTTAGAATTAAGAGATAGCCGATTGTGAAGAAGTGTGAATGTTGGTTTATTACTAATGAGGGAAATGTTAATATTGTTATCTTATGTCTGCATTGACGCAAATATAATTTAAAAAATTCACACCAAGTGCTTTTGTGTCATTTACGGTCTCATCAACATCTAGGTCATTAGCGACCATTATTGAGTTTAACGTTATGGGAGCTATGACGATGACATGATCTGGTTGTGACAGGGGGTTGAAGGCGGACACAAAGACAACCATGCCCAAGGCGGCACACGAACCCGCGATCCATTGTACTACTGTCTTAGATATTTCGGCTTTCCGCATCGTCAACAGTAACTTTATCTTTTTTTTAAATTTAAGTTCGCATCAACATCTAGGTCATTAGCGACCACTATTGCATTTAACGGTATGGTAACTGTGAATATGACATACGGTGATGATAGGGGGGTGAAAGGACAAACACAAATACAACCATGCCTGAGGCGGGTCTCGAACCCGCGATCCTTCGGTCCGAGATCGCTACGGCACTACTCATCCGGACGACTGACCACCAAGTACTTCCTTCGTACGCCTTCCTTCGGAGGGGAAGTAAAGCCGGCTGTCCCATGTTAGTAGATTTACTTGCATGTAAAAGATCCTCAACTCTAAATGACGCCTCCGAGCTAAATTCAAATCGCCTGTTTCTCGCCCAAGAAATACCTCCTTTCTCTGCTAGTTGATGAAAAGAGCGTAGCGAAATATGCGTGGTCAGACGGAAGAGCTCATGGCCTGAGTCTCGCCACGTAAAATAAGGCATTAATTCATTTCAATTCAATTCAATTCATTTCAATTCAATTCAATTCAATTCGATTCCATTCCATTCGATTCCATTCGATTCGATTACATTCCATTCCAGTGCTGGCTCGCGCCTTCTCCAATTTCCCCGCGAAGGCTGCCCGTCGCCGGGAGCGTCACGAGCGCGTGCCGCGCGCGTGTGGCGCGCGTGTCGGCGTTCGCGGAAGCTTGCTCCTCCGCGCGCGAGCGAGCTCGCGCTCGCGCGTCACGATTAATTGGAGGGCGGCGCTGGCAGCGCGGGCGGCCGAGCACGGGGGCGGCGCGGCGCGGCGCGGCGCGGCGCACGCCTTCGCGGAAGAGGCCTCGTCGCCCTCCGCACTCGCCACACGCCCAGACCCTGCCACTCGCCGAGAACGAGACGCTGGCCTCGCTCTTGCCACTGTCCGTGACGCTGCCGTTTTCCTCAACCCTGCCACTCTCCTTGACCCAGCCACTGCCCTTGACACTGACAATGTCCTCGTCCCAGCAACAGTCTTCGCAGCTGCCACTATCCTTGCTCGTGCACTGCTCTTGACGCTGACACTGCCCTAGTCCTTACTTACTGTCTTCGCCCATGCCACTGTTCTGGACCCTGCTGTTGCTCTCACCCCTGCCACTGCCCTCGTTCTTCTCACTGCCCGTGACACTGACACTATTCTCGCCCTTACCTCTGCCCTCGCCCATGCCACTCTCTTCGCCCCTGCCTGTGGCCTCGTTCCTGCCTCTGCCCTTGACGCTGACACTGCCCTCGCCCTTACCACTGTCCTCTCCAATGCCACTGTTTTGGGCCCTGCTATTTGGTGTCGCCCCTGCCATTGTCCTTAATACTACCACTGCCACTATCCTCGCCCCTGCCTTTGTCCTTGCTCATGCCACTGCCCTTGTCACGGACACTATCCTCGCCCTTACCTCTGTTCTCTCCCATGCCACTCTCTTCGCCCCTGCCGTGGCCTCGTTCCTGCCTCTGCCCTTGACGCTGACACTGCCCTCGCCCTTACCACTGTCCTCTCCAATGCCACTGTTTTGGACCCTGCTATTTGGTTTCGCCCCTGCCATTGTCCTTAATAATACCACTGTCCTCGCCACTGCCACTATCATCGCCCCTGCCTTTGTCCTTGCTCATGCCACTGCCCTTGACACTGACACTATCCTCGCTCTTACCTCTGTCCTCTCCCATGCCTCTCTCCTGGACCCTGCTATTGTCCTCGCCACTGCGACGTCTCGCCCCTGCTACTCTTCGATCCTGACACTTTCCTCGGCCCTACCGCTGTCCTCACCTCTGCCACCGCCACGTTGCCAGTTTCTTCCCTTACTCCCACCGTTTCTGTCACCGTCTTCCGCAAGCTCAAAATATCCTCCGATACAATGAATCCGTTTCTTTTCTTTTTATATACTCCCATCATGCTAGATTTTGAAATATTGTTTTGCGTTCCTCTTCCATCCCTATATGTTTTTTTTCCCTTCCCTCGTCTATTTCGCCTGCCATCATACCTCGTCATCAACATCTACCCTTTCACCATTCTGTCTGCCCCGCCCCGTACTCTTCTGACGCTTCATGCTTCACAGTCCTTTTGCTCCTTCACCGTTATCCCGTTCTTCCTCAGCTGTCTTCTTTCCGCCTCACAATCTCGCCACTCATTCCGTCAGAGTCATTGAAATCGTCCCTTACCGCTCCAACGTGTGCTTCTCTTCCTGTTCCTACTGCGCCCTCCTCCGTCTCTCTAACCATCGATCTGCGAAATCTTTCCTCATCAATTATTTACCACACCTCCGAAAACTCCCAACATCGGCGTACCCCGTACAGTCCGTCGCCTCTCCGCCATAGTCACCCTTCGTACTCCCACAGCGTTTTCTTCTCTAAACTTCTTCGAAATTGTTCTACCTAGACGTAGATCCGGCGCTAACCACCAAACTGTCTTCCTTCCATTTAGCGTCTCACTATTACCACCCTGCCGATCCGGTGGCCGAGATCGCTAAGGCAGTAGTACCGTAGCGATCTCATACCGAAAGATCGCGGGTTCGAGTCCCGCCTCGGGCATGGTTGTATTGTGTTCGTCCTTTCAACCCCTATCATCATCATCATATCAGGGAAGGCAACGGGAAACCACCCTGAATAATTTATCCCAAGAAAACCCGTTATGGGTCACCTAACCTAACGTATATGGAAGATAGGACCAAAGAAGAAGATTACCACCGTTGTTGCTGTTTGCACACAACCATCCCGTCACTGCCATCGCGGTCTCCTGCAGCCATCAATGCCTTCAGCGTCACTTCTGCGCTCTCAGACTCACCTTGCTTAATCTATGACGCCATCACCGTCCCGTAAACGCTTTAGCGCCACCCCCGTTGCCACCATTCCGCTATGACGTTGCTCTTTCGCCCGGACCCACTCTTGACATTAGCCCTAGGTTACAATATGTACATACAGTATGTATATATGTATGTATGTACAGCCCGTGAACGGGCTCAGGCCTACTGGCGACGTGCCTGCCTCGCGGCCATGGGTTAAGGGGGTACGTGTGGTTAGCACGTAGACATCCCCACGCCGTAGTCCGGTCTTCTCAACCTGAGAAGTGAATTTTCTCATTGTTCCACAGCAACGTATTGCATTGCAACGTGTGACATTGCAAGGAAAATGCACACTACAGTCTTGGCTCGACCAGGAATCAAACGCAGGGCAGCGTAGTGGAAAGCGACTACTTTGGGTAAAAATAAAGAAAACATTTTTACAATGAAACACAAGTATAATATGGAGTTACAAAATACATTTTAAAGGTTTTTATAGATACACCTATAGTACGATTTATTTGGTCGTGCACTTGACGTAAATCAGCTGTTGCGGTTACATCCAATCGGGAGCCTAAATGGCGCTACTGTGATGTCACTTTGGGGACGATCAAACTTCCGATTGGATGAAACCGTGAACAGCTAATTTTCGTCAAGTACACGGTTAAATAAATCCTAGCAAACATAACTTTACGCTCACAGTAGAAACTTGCTGGGTGCTCTCCACACATGGCTTTTGAAAAACGTCGTCAGAAGTACCTCGTCATGCGCCCTTTGTTATGATCGCCATCGACCCTTTAAGATAGCTAAATGTTCAGAACAAAACTTAATTGTTACCAACACAAGGAGTTTGTATTCACTATTCAAAATGTTAGTCAATACAGCTTCAAAAATACCTCTGATGTAACTACAAAGGCGTAGTCTACTGGATATCGCGTGTGTGAAATGAGATATTCCGGAAATAGGCACGCTCATCGATACATGTATTTCACTGGCTAGTCACACAATGAAGGTAGACAGAGATTCATGAACGGGGAGTGAGGAGAAGGCGGCGGGGGAAGTTTTCGGCACTAGTTTGCGTCGTCGGACGACGCCTTTGTAATTTACGGTAACCACCGAAATGAAGGTAGACAGAGATTCATGAACGGGGAGTGAGGAGAAGGCGGCGGGGGAAGTTTTCGGCACTAGTTTGCGTCGTCGGACGACGCCTTTGTAATTTACGGTAACCACCGAAATGAAGGTAGACAGAGATTCATGAACGGGGAGTGAGGAGAAGGCGGCGGGGGACGTTTTCGGCACTAGTTGCGTCGTCGGACGACGCCTTTGTAATTTACGGTAATCTCCGAAATGAAGGTAGACAGAGATTCATGAACGGGGAGTGAGGAGAAGGCGGCGGGGGAAGTTTTCGGCACTAATTTGCGTCGTCGGACGACGCCTTTGTAATTTACGGTAACCACCGAAATGAAGGTAGACAGAGATTCATGAACGGGGAGTGAGGAGAAGGCGGCGGGGGACGTTTTCGGCACTAGTTGCGTCGTCGGACGACGCCTTTGTAATTTACGGTAATCTCCGAAATGAAGGTAGACAGAGATTCATGAACGGGGAGTGAGGAGAAGGCGGCGGGGGAAGTTTTCGGCACTAATTTGCGTCGTCGGACGACGCCTTTGTAATTTACGGTAACCACCGAAATGAAGGTAGACAGAGATTCATGAACGGGGAGTGAGGAGAAGGCGGCGGGGGACGTTTTCGGCACTAGTTGCGTCGTCGGACGACGCCTTTGTAATTTACGGTAATCTCCGAAATGAAGGTAGACAGAGATTCATGAACGGGGAGTGAGGAGAAGGCGGCGGGGGAAGTTTTCGGCACTAATTTGCGTCGTCGGACGACGCCTTTGTAATTTACGGTAACCACCGAAATGAAGGTAGACAGAGATTCATGAACGGGGAGTGAGGAGAAGGCGGCGGGGGACATTTTCGGCACTAATTTGCGTCGTCGGACGACGCCTTTGTAATTTACGGTAACCACCGAAATGAAGGTAGACAGAGATTCATGAACGGGGAGTGAGGAGAAGGCGGCGGGGGAAGTTTTCGGCACTAATTTGCGTCGTCGGACGACGCCTTTGTAATTTACGGTAACCACCGAAATGAAGGTAGACAGAGATTCATGAACGGGGAGTGAGGAGAAGGCGGCGGGGGACGTTTTCGGCACTAGTTGCGTCGTCGGACGACGCCTTTGTAATTTACGGTAATCTCCGAAATGAAGGTAGACAGAGATTCATGAACGGGGAGTGAGGAGAAGGCGGCGGGGGAAGTTTTCGGCACTAATTTGCGTCGTCGGACGACGCCTTTGTAATTTACGGTAACCACCGAAATGAAGGTAGACAGAGATTCATGAACGGGGAGTGAGGAGAAGGCGGCGGGGGAAGTTTTCGGCACTAATTTGCGTCGTCGGACGACGCCTTTGTAATTTACGGTAACCACCGAAATGAAGGTAGACAGAGATTCATGAACGGGGAGTGAGGAGAAGGCGGCGGGGGACGTTTTCGGCACTAGTTGCGTCGTCGGACGACGCCTTTGTAATTTACGGTAATCTCCGAAATGAAGGTAGACAGAGATTCATGAACGGGGAGTGAGGAGAAGGCGGCGGGGGAAGTTTTCGGCACTAATTTGCGTCGTCGGACGACGCCTTTGTAATTTACGGTAACCACCGAAATGAAGGTAGACAGAGATTCATGAACGGGGAGTGAGGAGAAGGCGGCGGGGGACGTTTTCGGCACTAGTTGCGTCGTCGGACGACGCCTTTGTAATTTACGGTAATCTCCGAAATGAAGGTAGACAGAGATTCATGAACGGGGAGTGAGGAGAAGGCGGCGGGGGAAGTTTTCGGCACTAATTTGCGTCGTCGGACGACGCCTTTGTAATTTACGGTAACCACCGAAATGAAGGTAGACAGAGATTCATGAACGGGGAGTGAGGAGAAGGCGGCGGGGGACGTTTTCGGCACTAGTTGCGTCGTCGGACGACGCCTTTGTAATTTACGGTAATCTCCGAAATGAAGGTAGACAGAGATTCATGAACGGGGAGTGAGGAGAAGGCGGCGGGGGAAGTTTTCGGCACTAATTTGCGTCGTCGGACGACGCCTTTGTAATTTACGGTAACCACCGAAATGAAGGTAGACAGAGATTCATGAACGGGGAGTGAGGAGAAGGCGGCGGGGGAAGTTTTCGGCACTAGTTTGCGTCGTCGGACGACGCCTTTGTAATTTACGGTAACCACCGAAATGAAGGTAGACAGAGATTCATGAACGGGGAGTGAGGAGAAGGCGGCGGGGGACGTTTTCGGCACTAGTTGCGTCGTCGGACGACGCCTTTGTAATTTACGGTAATCTCCGAAATGAAGGTAGACAGGGATTCATGAACGGGGAGTGAGGAGAAGGCGGCGGGGGAAGTTTTCGGCACTAATTTGCGTCGTCGGACGACGCCTTTGTAATTTACGGTAACCACCGAAATGAAGGTAGACAGAGATTCATGAACGGGGAGTGAGGAGAAGGCGGCGGGGGAAGTTTTCGGCACTAATTTGCGTCGTCGGACGACGCCTTTGTAATTTACGGTAACCACCGAAATGAAGGTAGACAGAGATTCATGAACGGGGAGTGAGGAGAAGGCGGCGGGGGACGTTTTCGGCACTAGTTGCGTCGTCGGACGACGCCTTTGTAATTTACGGTAATCTCCGAAATGAAGGTAGACAGGGATTCATGAACGGGGAGTGAGGAGAAGGCGGCGGGGGAAGTTTTCGGCACTAATTTGCGTCGTCGGACGACGCCTTTGTAATTTACGGTAACCACCGAAATGAAGGTAGACAGAGATTCATGAACGGGGAGTGAGGAGAAGGCGGCGGGGGAAGTTTTCGGCACTAGTTTGCGTCGTCGGACGACGCCTTTGTAATTTACGGTAACCACCGAAATGAAGGTAGACAGAGATTCATGAACGGGGAGTGAGGAGAAGGCGGCGGGGGACGTTTTCGGCACTAGTTGCGTCGTCGGACGACGCCTTTGTAATTTACGGTAATCACCGAAATGAAGGTAGACAGAGATTCATGAACGGGGAGTGAGGAGAAGGCGGCGGGGGACGTTTTCGGCACTAGTTGCGTCGTCGGACGACGCCTTTGTAATTTACGGTAATCACCGAAATGAAGGTAGACAGAGATTCATGAACGGGGAGTGAGGAGAAGGCGGCGGGGGACGTTTTCGGCACTAGTTGCGTCGTCGGACGACGCCTTTGTAATTTACGGTAATCACCGAAATGAAGGTAGACAGAGATTCATGAACGGGGAGTGAGGAGAAGGCGGCGGGGGAAGTTTTCGGCACTAGTTTGCGTCGTCGGACGACGCCTTTGTAATTTACGGTGACCACCGAGTTCAGCACCCCTTTCGCTGTCTGAAGAGCCATTCACGACTTCTGCATTCTCAGCTTCACACACCAACAATCGTCAAGAAGGCTGTTGGTTAGGAATGAGGAATTGCTTTCAGAACAAGATTTGGCATAAGTACATACGTTTTCTTCCATGCTGTAGGTATCAACTCATGTTTGTATCAACATCAACAACGTCCCTTTGCAGCTAAACTGGGAGTTTTTAAAGGTTTCCTTTGTGTGCGAGAAAAATGGGCCCATTCGATGGTGTACCATGAATTGGTGCCCATTGAATTTCGTACTAGAACGCAAAATGAAAAAGAGAAAGAACTATATAATTGCTGATTTTTTTAAATTTATTAATATTTTGGATGTGATACATCCAGTCATCAACCACCCCGCCTCGACAGTTAACAGTTCAACTTAATTGCTAATTGTATTCGGTAACTTTGTGATATGTGTATGAAAATCAGATCACGTAGTTGCTATAAAATAGTTTAGAATCCATGGGACCTTCTTTGCTGATTCAGATGAAAAAAAAATATTTAAGTGTTACATTCCATGGTGATAATGTTAAGAATATTTTCACAAAGGAATTCGAACAATGCAGCATTAAACTGATATTTTATGAATGCTTCACAGCCTTCAATTACACCTACTAAATATCTAGCGTATATCAAACATGGCATGGTTCAAGGAAAGCAAAGTGTTTTGTGACTTATGTTGTTCCCAACAAAATTATCATGAACCCACCGCGTTTTGGTTTGATTCCTCTACAGGGAGATGGCTTTCCACTCCCCAAATATTGCTATGCAAATGCACTTCAACAAAAATGTTAACTAAGAATCTGAAAGTCGAATCACGTTCAGAATATCAAACCATGATCTACAAGACAGTTAACTTTACTGGACTACGTTTCAGATTGATTGATTAGTGGCAATTATTTCGACCTTACTAGTGTTGAAAATTCTGCCATCGCCAGGATTGGAACGCTACGACCTCCCTGTCAGAGGCCCTGAGTCACATGCCCTGAGCCGCCTAAGCTGGGCTGTATGTTTCAGGAAGTGTTAGCCGTTGATATAGTAAGCTTCCCTCTTGTACCGCTGACGCTTGTGGTCTTTGCTTGCTGACCCGAAGAACTTGCTTCCTTTGAGAACATGCAGACGAAATACTCACCAAACTTTGCATCATTCTATTTGCTTTCTTCCTTGTTCGCTTCTAGTTTTCGCTCAGTCCTTGAAATGAATTTTCTCACGTGTTCTGGGTAGGTTCACGTTTGCCACGAAGATATTATGTATTGATGAAGAGTTGCCGACTTTTACATTTCCTGACGTATGAAAGGGAAGCAAAGGAACAATAATAATGCTAATATAATAGTGTTCATGAGATATTTTTAAAAAAAATTCAGCAATCCTGGCAATGAGCATAGTTCAATATTATGCCAATTGCGGAAGACCAGACTAATTAACACGTTTCAAAACAGTTAACGTCTCAGTAATAAAGACCAGAAAATTTAAACATTACTGAGTGTGAACATTCAGCTATATGATACATTAATTTGAGTGATGTAAGGCATTTTAAACGATCTTACCAATATGTTCAGAAATAAAATATCCAAGTTATGAAGATCATTAAATCCTCGAATATTAGTATTCATATAGTATATAATCAAATATTTATTTTCGAAATCGTTTAATAATAAATATGATAATGATTTACTCTCTAGATGAATTCTACGTTTGACGTTCTAGATGATCATGCGTTTGAAAAATATAGTAAATCTGAATCAAAATACGTAATTAATATCAATACTCTTGTAAGTTATACACTCTTCTACTGGAAGTTTGTATTGAGAGAAACACAATTTGTTACAGAATTTTCAATTAAAAATTCGTGATAAAAGAACTTATATGGAAATGTAACTATTACTAATTCTCGACTTGTTTATTGTTACCATGATAGATGAAAATGATAAAATCTTGGATCTGTTTCACGTATTATTAAAAAAAACGAGTTCACTACACTTTACTGCGGGGGAACAGTCTCCAAAGCACGTTTCATAGCTGAATTAATAAATGAATACTACATGATTGAATGAGGTCATGCTGCGTTGACAAATTAGCTCCGACACTCTTCCTGGATGATCCACTCCCTCATACAGATATCCATGGTCGCTTGGGCGGAGATGAATCGTTTTGAGCGACTGCACGACATGGTAAGGCTGATAAAACAACCGATCGAGTAGCTAAGATAGGTAGTGTGGCACTAGCCCTCTCGGTCTAGAAATTAAGTAAGGTGAACCAAAATGTATGAAACGAACAAGATGTATCTCAGATTAAAATATTCACTAAAACGTATTGGGATTTTATTGAAAAAATTGGATACACTATACCTATACACGTATTTCTTTATAACTTGTACTTGTTACCTAATACTCTTACTCTTCAATTTATTCTTATTTTATCGCATATATTATCAATTGTAACATCACTCGCATAATCTACATTAAACTTACACTATTACTCACATACATTACTATTATAGTAAAACGTGTTGCAGCTTGAAAACTTTCGATATACTGTAAATTACGCTGTTATTTAATTTACCATTTAAAATAGTTTTAAAATGTTCTTACGTGTTTAAATTAACATTCACAATAGTTTAATTAAACACATGATCCAAAAACGTCACATCTGACTCATTCTAGTGTTTACTTAGATACAATCTTACTACTTCATTAAAAGTGCAGAATATTTTTTCTGACTCACTCATTTCAAAGATTACAAAGTTAAATTACTGAAAGCAAAACCCTTATTCACGTGAATAAAATCTTTGCCACTGTCATAAATATTTGTGGAAATCTATTTTCGAATAATTTATATTAACAAAATTATTGCTCACGCTTGCTCTCTATTCAAAATCTTACATTCATCTCCGCCCTGGCGCTAGTGCTGCCAACACTCGTGAGCTCAACTCACTTGAGACTGTCGCGTGACTGATGCATGCGTTATGCGTCATTGCTGCACCAGATCCAGCAGCTATTTCCCCGCACGCGAGTGATGAAGATATCTATATTATGTCTCCGTGATGAGTGACAAAGAACTCCGTGGCACTTACGTCAAATGCTTCGAATGGTTACATGCGGAAGTATCGCGGTTGTTAAAAACAGCTTCACTTCTTGTGACTCCTTTTGAAGTTTTTCAAGAGAATGTGTCATCACTTTTACTGACGATATTGTTTGTACTGCTAGAGAGTTTTGTAAAGTGACTCAATGGAGTAAGTTTATAACTCTTCAAGTACACATAACTCATTTTGAAAATTTTAATCATCCCAGGAATTAAATATTTAATAGGAATATTGCGAGAGTAAACAATATTTTAGAAATTATGTGTCCAATGGCGTGAGGGAGGCCCGTTTGTACTGAACTGACACATGCGAGTTTACTCACATTGCACATTATCTCTCTCCATGGCATATAGAAAACTAGTGGGTATACAGAATGGCATACACTTTCTCGTACTCGGTTGTTTCCTAATCTCTTTACTCGGAGCAAGCTTTTACGTATTATCCCACCCTCTTTTCAACTGCTACCTACCGGCGCCTAAAAGTCATTTGTTCACCTTTTCTCAATTCCTCTGCCCTCTAATAGTTGAATTAATACAAGTCATTAAAAATTACAAAGAAGATTAAAACCTGGACTTATATGCAAATTTTCATAGAAGCATTTGTAGCCGTTTCTGAGAAAATGTAGTTTGAGCGTTTGTGAAATTTCACAGTTTTGAGCTCATTTTCAGAAAAAGCTTTTGAGCTTACGACAAACTTTGTTATAAATCATTTGAAGCACGTTTAATCACAGATGCAACATTGCCAATGCTAATAATATAAATACTAATGACGTGAGTTACAAAATATTTTTTAAAACTGGTGTATCTTTGCAGTCCATGTATCAATATTCGTACAAAAAGTTTAAAGAAAAAATCTAGAGCCTTTTTTTAGAAAACCTTGTTTTTATTTAACATTGCTTCTGCAATATTTCATTCCATATTTCACTCCACTCCCTCCTCCTTTCGAGCTACTAATACTTTTTAAAAAATTACATAGCATTAACTAATGTTGGAGAACATATATCACTTAAAGAAACATAGTGTCTTCAGTAATTTAATTATACAAGGAGGTCCAAAAATGTCTTACTTTTCCAATTTGTACAACATGGGACAGCCGACTTTACATCTCCTCGGCAGGAAGGCGTTGGAAGGATTTTTTCGCCCTTAAAAATCTACGGCCAGGATTGCGCTTTAACCCGCAAACTTGGGTTCATCAGCTCGATACGACACCGAAGCCACGGGTGTTGCCGATCAGGTTCTCCTACACTGACGCAGTTTGCATTGCTTAACTCACGTGACCGGATCAGAAATTTCAAAGTTATAAATGATTTGACGCAGCAGTTTCTTCAGATTAACGTGAAATCCTCTTATCGTTTCACCCACGATCACATTTTTCCGAGTTCTCGCACAAAAAACTTGTGGCACGAGTCGCACGAGAACAGTTATAGGCAGACCCCCACAGTAGTTGTCCGAAACAGGCAACGTGTTTTGCACTTCCCACGACGCGCCATTGCTCACCGCGCGGCCGATTATCAACCGAGATTGCAGGGGGCGGGAGGTGCGCTGCGTTGGAGCGAGTGACTCACCGCGAGGAAAAACGCGCGATTAATAAGAGCGTAATTAGCGAGCGAGCGCACGCGTGCGTTCGGCGAACTTCTCGCACACAGTGCCCCCCACACGAAATCTGGGTAACAGGCAGCAACGTCATTAACCGTAAATACCAAACGACTCTACCGGGAGAGGTGGCGCATGGTGTGAACGGATGTCTCTGCAGTGCCTCTGACCAGGTTCGAGTCCTGGCAGTGACAGGAGTTTCGGCACTAGCTAGATGGCTAGTCCGAATTCAGTTGCTGTCCGGAGGAGAATTCTCGGGGCCGGCTGCTCTGATCGGTTGTTTTCCGTGGTTTCTCCGAACAATCAAAAGGGAGGGATGGCTAACGGCATGAACTGATGTCACTGCAGTCCCTCCCGGCAGACCGGAAGTTCCTAGATTCCAGTCCCGACGGTGACAGGATTTTCGACACTAGCTTGTCAACTAGGTCGAATTTAGTCGATCTCTGGAGAAGAATTGTATCAGCCGGCTGCTCTGATCGGTAGTTTTGAGTGATTTCTGCTATCAACACCAGGCGAACGCCGGAGCAGTACCCTAATAAACGGGCCACGATCCAATCACAATCTCTTCCTCTTCCTTGTCCTATCCTCACCCCTTGCTCTCTCTCTCTCTCTCTTTCTCCGACACATACACTAACACGCTCTACATTCCCACACATGCCGGGAGACCCGCCAGGAGGTAAGAGTTTGTCCCCGCTGGGGCGGTGCCCCGCTGATGGGAGATTACTGATTGTGGAAAACCTCGCTAGCCGACAGTACGTCGGCGCCGGATCTCACTATACAGCGGGGGAATGATCAGCGCCACCTCCCGAGACCTCCCGAGCAAAAAACATGCACTACACTTACGGGAATAGCAACCCTGGTTGTTGAGATGTCCGTAATCACAAAACAATCAAAGCGATCAACACCTATACCTAACGAGAGATATCCTAATGAAAGGAGGAATATATTTGCGCACGCGAAACTGCCCCCGTCCACTGTCGCGCGTGTGCTCTGGGGCCACGCGTTCCGCTGGTCTTCGGAGCGGTGAGCGAGTGACTCAGCGGCCGTGCCGGCGGGGGCGGCGCGTCGCTGCTGGTGCGCGCGCACCCGCGGGCGCGAGCGCGAGCGCGTTCTCGGGATGGCACGCGTGTGCTGCACGCCATCGCGGTTACGCGCGGATGCGCCGTTAGTCACAAGCGGCAGCAGCGGCTGCGCGGGTGCCGCGTGGAGATTCGTCCGCTCGCGAGGCGAGTCATACCACGCGTCGTCCCATATGAGCTCACTTAGGGGTCGTCTATAAATTGTGTCATACGTTTGGTAAAGACGGGAGGAGCGGGTTTGCGGGACGGGGGCAGCGGTACTCCGCGTTACATTGGGGCAGGATGGTTTCGATTAATGTTACGTAGTATTCTTTTTTTTTTTTTTTAATTTTCAACGTTTGTTGAAATACTTCTTTTTTAGAGTCCTTCTAAATCGTGAAAATATTATCTAATTAAGTTGTTTTAAAACATAGACAATTTAAAGTTATTGCAGTACATGGAAATATTTTTTCGTCAATTTTGTTATGAATCTGTACGATTACGTGGGAAATATTCAAAACTGATCTGTAGTATTTTGTGGAATATTAAATTGGTGCAGTAGAATTTCGCCCTCTTTTCTGGCCCGTGCCTCCTTCTTTCAGTCAAAATTTGACCCCAATCTTGTTAGGTGCAGTCAGCATCGGCAACTAATTCTCACTTTAATTCTCATACATTTAATACACGACACAAATAAAACAAATACAAATTATTTGCTGAGCTACTATTTATTTTAAGTTTTTTTGTTTATAAGGGGGGTTGTCGCAAGTGTTACGTAATTATTTAGGTGTGGTTTATTGCGCGTTTCGGATGCATTATAGAGGGGGAGAGGGGGTATTTAAAGTACTCCAAATTCGCGTTACGTAATCTATGGACAGCGCCTTAGGAGGGGAGGTCTTTCAGAAGTGTCTAGAGAGCGTGAGAGCGGGGAGGAGACGGACGAGGATGAGCTGTGAAGAACGAGGAGGTGTATTTAAATAAAATTACTTCCATATTGCACTATGCATCGAATGATTTGCTCCCAGATAAGTCGGTCCTAAATTCGAGTGAGTAAAATGAGTATTTATTGATTCCTGGCACGTCACCTACTTACGTCGTATACTTATCATTAAGGGGCGGATTTTAATGAAGTGTCATTTTTCTCTTTCACTTAAGAACAATGTCTTTTAGTATAGAACTTAATTTTATGTTAGGACAGAAGGAAATAATCCAATTTTATATGACTTTTCCCCTTTCTTGTCGATTTCGATTAATAAGTCCTTTTTCCCCCTTGTTCCGACATCTTTTAAAAAAATGTCTCCTGATTTTATCGATTTTAATGTAATTTTAATGGTAATCACAAATAATAATATTTACGAGATGTAACAAATGTTTTCCATAGAATTTTTGAGTAGACTATTAGATTTCCTCACAAACTATAATGTCAGTCGTTGTATGTTATATCAGGTTCTTCGTTGTATGTTATATCAGGTTCTTGTGACGCCTATCAGCGCCATTGTCGGTTCCGCCGATTTCGCGATAGTTAAAGCCAGAACGGTCCTGGTAAGTAACAGTCAAAACTCAAAGTTTGCATGCTGACTTCACTTGAACGAAAGCATTTTTTACGTATTTTTTCTTCGCTTTTAGAGCATTTAAAAAATACAAGAGCATTTTATTGGTCTTTTTTATAATATTTTAGGTCATCAAAATCGGCCCCCTTCTTACCATATTAGTCCCATGTTATATCTCGGGAAGAAGCGATGTTCTACCATGCTGAAAAGTAATTCGGGCGCCAATCTACATGTCGGCCTTCACATCATTTTCCACATATCTTCGCCAGCAACGCACCGCCCCAGCTAGGACAAACACTAACCAACCAACTGTGTCCCAACATGTGTGATAATGTGGTGCAGTATGTTGAATCGTAAATACGATAAACTCCTAATTGAATGGGAAATTTATTCACTGCAGGTTCTAAGTAAGGATAATTAATTGGACCTGTAGATAAATATTCTACATATTGTAATAGTAAAATAAAATGTACAGATTTCGATAAACAGAATGTAGGATTATGTATATTTTATTGAAAGTGTTTTGAATTTAAACACAATTACAAGTACAGTACGAATATTATTTTGGAATTCTCTGGCGTTTGGTTGAACGTGACACTTCAGGGCAGTGAGTCACGTGTCTTCCGGCGCGCGTACTACAGACGAACGTTTCTACGAGCATCTGCGCAGCCTGAACACGCCGTATGACACGCTGAGCGCCACAGGAAGAGCAAGCCCTACTCCACTTCCCGGGGTGAGTCACTCGCCGCCGATGGCGGTCGCCTTGGGACACGCACGGGACGCGGGCGGCATTCGCCTCGGTGCTTGCGCTGTTGCAAAGCCGCAGGCGATTCACACGGGTGTCGCCAATGGGCGCTCGCTCAGCCCCGCTGCACTGCGGTCTAGGATAGCCTTTGGAAGTCTAGCTCCGTGTCCCATTAATGTTGGAAAATGAATTTAAATTAATTCATCAACATTTTAAGAGTAATAACTAGCTGAAGTACCTTTCGTTTTGCAAGTATTCATTTATTAGAAAAATCAGAAGGGAACAGAACTCTAGCTCCGTGTTCTATTAATGTTGGAAAATGAATTTGATTTAATTCACGAACATGTTAAGGGTAATAACTATCTGAAGTATCTTTCGTTTCGCAAGTATTCATTTATTAGAAAATCTATATGAAAGCAGAGGAAACGGAACTCCAGCTCCGTGTTCTATTGATGTTGAAAAATGAATTTAATTTAATTCACGAACATGTTAAGGGTAATAACTATCTGAAGTACCTTTCGTTTCGCAAGTATTCATTTATTAGAAAAATCTATATGAAAGCAGAGGGAACGGAATTCTAGCTCCGTGTTCTATTAATGGTGGAAAAGGAATTTGATTTAATTCACGAACATGTTAAGGGTAATAACTATCTGAAGTACCTTTCGTTTCGCAAGTATTCATTTATTAGAAAAATCTATATGAAAGCAGAGGGAACGGAACTGTAGCTCCGTGTTCTATTAATGGTGGAAAAGGAATTTGATTTAATTCACGAACATGTTAAGGGTAATAACTATCTGAAGTACCTTTCGTTTTGCAAGTATTCATTTATTAGAAAAATCTATATGAAAGCAGAGGGAACGGAACTCTAACTCCGTGTTCTATTAATGGTGGAAAATGAATTTGATTTAATTCACGAACATTTTAAGAGTAATAACTAGCTGAAGTACCTTTCGTTTTGCAAGTATTCATTTATTAGAAAAATCTATATGAAAGCAGAGGGAACGGAACTGTAGCTCCGTGATCTATTAATGTTGGAAAATGAATTTAATTTAATTCACCAACATTTTAAGAGTAATAACTATCTGAAGTACCTTTTGTTTCGCAAGTATTCATTTATTAGAAAAATCTTTATGAAAGCAGAGGGAACGGAACTCCAGCTCCGTGTTCTATTAATGTTGGAAAATTAATTTAATTTAATTCACCAACATTTTAAGAGTAATAAGTAGCTGAAATACCTCTCGTTTCTCGAGTATTTATTTATTAAAAAAATCTATACGAAAGCAGAAGGAATAAATTATACCTGTACCGGGAAGATGGCCAAGATCGTTAGAGTAGTAGTGCCGTAGCGATCTCGAATCAGAAGACCGCGGGTTCGAGTTTCGCCTCGGGCATCGGTGTATTTGTGTATGGCTATATGGGTGTACCGTCCTTTTATTCCCTCACCATCATCATGACCATCATCTCATCACTCTCATCGTCTATACCCAGCGGAGTAACAACCTTGGGGGGAAGAAATCGGGGTTCAGCCCCCCCCCCCAGAAAGGCACTTGCACCTGCTGATATAAGATGCACGTGTGGTCATAGTTGGTCTATACACGAAGGAAAAAAAAATCCATAGAGTATTCCCGCCCATCCCAGCCCGCCAAATATTTCCTCAGACGCTCTCACAAATGTTCTGCGAAATATTATTCGAAATGTTCAATGAACTGTTCTCCCTAATGTTCCCTCAAATATTATCTCAAATGTTCCCTTAAATGTTATTGCAAATGTTTACCGTGTGTTCACGCTCTTCCTAACCTGCAAATTAAACTGGAAAATCAGAATTTTATTTAAGTTATTTTTTGATCACAAATACTTCTTTGTAAAAGGTAGTGCATCGTACTGCCGGAAGTAGGGCGCTCGTTGCTTGCCCTGCCGGAAGAAACGAGTAGCTCTGTCTGTATAGGTAGAATAACCAGAAAAGCAGCAAATCCCCAAAATGGAACAGACCAACAGATTATTCACAAAAAATCGTAGTCTCCAAAGAAACCTTTGTAAATAAACTTAAATAAATAAACCCGTTGTAAAAGTGAAAATACGATTTGAAGGCTCCATAAAGCATCACTTCCGACTTGCGCGCGGCGGCATTGTGCGATGCCGAGCAATGTGTGTTGCGGGTTGCAAATGCGCCTGATAATCCAAGCGCCATACTCTGCAGATATTTTTTTATAGTTTTAAATCTGCTTCATGCGAACAGGATGACAGAGTTGGCTTGGAGTGTATACTGACTTAGCCCTAAGGTCCGAAGGGACACAGGTTCGAGTCCCACCTTAGGTATGGTTGTTTGGCCCTTGTCTCTCATGAATATGTTGTGGCGGAGGGCCTCATGTTCTGCTGACACCAGATCAAAGGAGCCCTCAAGTGTGTTGGTGTCTAGTGTATGATCGAATATGCGTCCTCTCGGGACGTAAAGGGAAACAGGCAGTCGACTGGAGAAAAAACCTAGGGAAAAAATCTGTTCCATGCAAACCTGAGAGTATTTTCGTCTCCAGAAGTAATACACGTACGCTATTTTGTGTCCATAGTTCCTTATAAAAGATAATAAACTATTTTTCCTTTACGTATTTCATTAAGAGGGGTTCCTTTGTAAATAAAATTTCAAGGGCTTTAAGAAGCTCCACAAATGTTGAAAATAGAATTTAAAACAACAAATAACAAGTCGTACCACCGTTCATGTGGTTACTAGACAACACTAAATATACTTCAGCTATTACACGATGTTATAGTCAGCTGACCAGCAATTCATTGAAACTTATTATTGAACACACCCAATTAAATTATCCATAAACTTTTTACTGAAATATCAAAATATATGAAAAAACCTCTGCCATACACGAAAAAATATAAGAGTAGTTGTACACGAGTAAAATAAGTGGAGTTGGAGTATACTAGATCCATGATACTGTAACAAGGAACCTTGTTACAGTATCATGGATGTGGTACAAAACTCCAACGGTTCTTTTTTTTTTTTTTTTTTTTTTTTCGGTGTAACATTGCATCACACAGATCATTTAGGCAATTGATTCGCATTGAACGTGCCCCTCGACGTACAAATAACGCTGCCCGACGGCAGGAAGCTCGTGAACGCCGCCGCCGCCGCTCCGCGCGTGCACGTGCGCTGCCTAGCGCGCGCCCGTTTGAGTCACTCGACGCCGATCCGCGCCGCGCGAGATCTTGGCGGCTGCGCAGATGCGGGCGGGCGCCGCCGCCAGGCCCCGCGGCGCGGCCGACAACGCAGCCTCCCAAGGCGGCTAGTATTCAAGGACTGAACGTTGGTTAGGAGATTGATTTTTTTTTCCGGGTTCGTTACTTGTAGTTATTGGTCTTGTTATGTCTGTCCCTCTGTCTGTCCGTATGTATGTACGTATGTATGCATGTACGTACGTATGTATGTATGTATGTACGTATGTATGTACGTATGTATGTATGTATGTACGTACGTATGTATGAAATTATGTACGTATGAGCCCGTTCTCGGACTGTCACGCCAAGTACATACATAATACGTACGTATGTACTTATGTATGTATGTATGTATGTATGTATGTATGTATGTATGTATGAATGTATGTTTGTACGTATGTATGTACGTATGTATGTACGTATGTATGTACGTATGTATGTACGTATGTATGTACGTATGTATGTACGTATGTATGTACGTATGTATGTACGTATGTATGTACGTATGTATGTACGTATGTATGTACGTATGTATGTACGTATGTATGTACGTATGTATGTACGTATGTATGTACGTATGTATGTACGTATGTATGTACGTATGTATGTACGTATGTATGTACGTATGTATGTACGTATGTATGTACGTATGTATGTACGTATGTATGTACGTATGTATGTACGTATGTATGTACGTATGTATGTACGTATGTATGTACGTATGTATGTACGTATGTATGTACGTATGTATGTACGTATGTATGTACGTACGTATGTATGAAATTATGTACGTATGAGCCCGTTCTCGGACTGTCACGCCAAGTACATACATACATACATACATACGTACTTATGTACTTATGTATGTATGTATGTATGTATGTATGTATGTATCTATGTACGTACTTGGGGCGACAGTCCGTGAACGGGCTCATGCGAACCGGCATTAGTCTTGTTAGGGTGGTGAATTACTTATTCCTGAAAGTGGAGGAGTTTCTCGCACGTTGGATGGTGAGATCTGGCGCCGAACTACATGTCGGGTTGCAGGTTTTTTCCGCATCCAGGTATTACCCATCAGCAGGGCACCAGTTCAACAGACAAAAGCCCAACGCTCCCAACGGGTTTCCTGGCTGTGGTCATTAGTCTCGTAAGTGTAGTACATGTTTTCCTCGGGAGCTGGCGGTGATCTGCCCTCCGGATGGAGAAATCCGTCGCCGACCTACCGTCGACAAGCTATGATTTCTCCAACCAGGTACCTCCCACCAGCAGGGCACCGCCCCAGGCGGTATAAGCTCTAAGAGCCTAACCCATCTCGCGGCATGTGTGGCAGCGTAGTGCATGTTAGTGTATGTGTAAGGGGTGAGGATGGGACAAGGAAGAGGAAGAAAAGATCGTGCGCGGTCCGTGGCCAGATAGGGTACTGATCGAGTTTTCGCCTGGTGTTGTTGGGAGAATCCACTGAAAACTACGAATGAGCGCAGCCAGCTGCTAGCATTCTCCTCCAGACAGCGGCTGAATTCCACCTAGCTATGCAGCTAGTGTCGAATATCCTGCTGCCGCTGGGACTCGTACCGTAGGACCTCGCGGTCAGAGAGATTGTAGTGACAACAGTTGATGCCTTGAGAAATCTCTTCCGGTCAATACACGTCACGTCAAGTCACGTCAAGTCACGTCCAGTCACGTCAAGTCACGTCATGTCATGTCATGTCACGTCACGTCACGCCACGTCATGTCACGTCATGGCACGTCATGACACGTCATGGCACGTCATGACATGTCATGTCACGTCATGTCACGTCATGTCACGTCACATCATGTCACGTCACGCCACGTCATGTCACGTCATGTCACGTTATGTCACGTCATGTCACGTCATGTCACGTCACGTGAATTCACGTTGTCTTCCGCGGGGCCCGCGCAGGCGGCTGGCGCAGAGCATCGAACCGCGACCTCGCGCGCCGCCGGCTGCGCCTCGGGTGATTCAGGCGGGAGGAGGGGGGAGGGGTGCTTCCCCGGGAGGAGTCACCAGGTGAGTGACCGTGCGAGGACGGCGCGGGAGGCAGGAACCGCGGCGGCAGGTGCGAGTTTCTGGGAACGGGAAAATGTGGTTTTCCTTCCGCTTGCCAAAGGATGTTTCACAACCGATTGCCGCATTTGGGAAGAGCGACGAGTGATGGGAACTATGTCAGCTGCTTCAAGTCGGTTGTGATTTTTAATCGATACTTACCTATTATTATTATTATTATTATTATTATTATTATTATTATTATTATTATTATTATTATTATTATTATTATTATTATACGATTAACGTGTGCAATGTTTTCCAGAATCAGCTTTTCAGCTGTATCCCTTATTACAAGGTTGTTACGCCTTGAAGTGTGAATTTTGAGATGATAGGATGATGATATGAGTGAAGGGACAAATATGACCGTATCTACGCAGCGCTCGAACTTGCAGCCTCATCGCCGCAGACGACGGCTGCCGCAACCGTCTGCGCCATGAGAGCGACTGTAATAATAATAATAATAATAATAATAATAATAATAATAATAATAATAATAATAATAGTAATAATAATAATAATTACATTGTGTCTAACCTTTTAGTGAAAAAAACTTTGTTATCCAAATTTACCCAGTACACACCAAACCCTTTCTAAGTACCTTTGTATTTGTCAAGGAGGGGGTTTATAATAATAACAATAATAATAATAATTATTATTATTATTATTTCCCAGACTAGAAATTGGTAAAACTTCACCTTGTGAATACATTAGGAAGTTCGATCACTGCCAGGTACCGGAAATTTGCTTCGGAGGAACAGTAGCGACCTTTTGTAAAATTTTACCAACAACTTACTAAAAATTCTTGAGGTTTAGAATTGCCCAATTTGATTGTGCCATACTCTTGTATACGCAAATACATCATTTTCAAAATTAAAAATTTCTCTAAAATTGGAAATTTCAGTCCATTTCGTGAAAGTAGTTAAAAAATAGTTTGCTGATTTAGGCCTTGTAATTACCAGTTCACTCAAGTTCAGCGAAATTATTACAGGCGTACGTTAGAGAAAAAAAAATTAATTTTGAAAGTTATTAATGTGCCAAAATTGATTTTTATTTACGTTAAGCTCTGATTGTTTATACCATCAAAAGACAACGGCTTGTAATGAACGTTGTTAATAACACGTGTTAATCGATAACAAGGAATTTCAAGGAAATCTAAATGCATCAGTTTCATATTATATCCGTTATCAATTAGTTTTTCCTTAAATTATTAACACTGAAATGCCTGCGATGCGACCATCATAATTCCTGAAGTAGTTCATCACCGTTCATCGAATATACTCGTAATTTGGATTTCTCTAAAATATGAGCCTAAAAAATCTTGTCATACAATCGCTAATACTATTACGTTCAATATCGTGACGGATATGAGAACTAGAATTGTTTAACTGCTTCTCAGACCTATTTTGAGATGATACCATTTAAACCTGCGGAAGGAAGTCAAAAAGGCTTTCGTGCGGTGTTCCTGCGTGCAGCTTCTGCAATGCCGCTTTGGAGAGATCGTTTGCACTCGCTCCCAATTTCGCGTGACCTCTCGCCCTCTCTGCTTCTGAGACGGAAGAGTTGGCCCCCCAAAGGAGGCGAACATTCGCCGCGCACCTCGGCTACTCGAAATTGAGCAAGCAGTCGCTACGTGCTCACCGTATGCGGAATGTGTGGCTCCTCCTTTAGAACTGCCAATCCTCAGCATATATTATTATACCAACCCTCAGCATATGTAATTAGCTGACAATAGTGGGTTATAGAGCGATGCGTCAGTAATATATTGTGAAGTGAGGTGTCGTGAGTGTAGAAAAGAGAAATAATGTAACAAGTGATTAAAGGGTCCAAGTGAAAAGTGTAGTGAAGTGAAGTGAAGTGAAGTGTAGTGAAGTGCAATTGAACAAAAATTCAGTGCGGAGATTCTTTTTTTTAAGGTAACTTTAAATGTTTTATGAATTAGACAGTTTAATATCATTATTATTTTTAATGCTATTAATGCTATTTTTACTATCATTATTTTATTATTATATTATTATTATTATTATTATTATTATTATTATTATTGTTGTTGTTGTTATTATATAATTTGCATGTTAGCTGTAGTATTGTATTTATGTAATTAGCTGCCACCGGTTATGCCCAATTGCAGTTCAAATAAATTTATCTTTATCTTTATATACAAATGACTGTCGTGGTTTGATCATCCGGCCCTGGCGGCGCGTCAGTTCGATGCGCTGGTTACTCTCTTGCTCTCCCCGATCGGGCATTCACGCAGAACCGTTCACCAATCACCAAATACGCTCAACCATTCACACTCCATTTTCGCTCGAAACTCGTCATCCCATCCCCGATCTGTCACCCCGGCAGTTCCGAAGTAGGGTTAGCTCACGCGGCATCCTTCAGTGTCTTTCTGATTCTTCCATATCGTGGTGCTGAAACGCACGCCCCGCCTGAGACATTGCATGAATTGCTAACCCGCTCTCGTCGTCATGTCACCCCCTCCCACTGTCACAACATGGCTGCTCTACTGCGCTCCTCGCCATGTTAGAATGATTGATTGATTGTTTAGTGATTCCGGGCGCGTCAACTACAAGGGTCAATAGTCCCGTAAGTGTAACGCTTGTTTTTTTTCCTCCGGAGGTGGCGGTGATCTTGTCCCCTGTTGTATGGCGAGATCCGACGTACCTACCATCGGCTAGGAGGGTTTTCCGCAACCAGGTATCTCCCACCAGCGGGCGCCGCCCCAGCCCGCGCAAGCTCTCAGCTCCTGACGGGTCTCTCGGGATGTGTGGTAGTGTGGCATGTGTGGTAGAATAGTGCTTGTTAGTGTAAGTGTGTGTGTGTAAGTGGTGAGGATAAGACAAGGAAGAGGAAGGAAAGATCGCGCGAGGTCCGTGACCCTTTTTTAGGGTACTGCTCCGGCATTCGCCTGGTGTCGAGTGGAGAAACCACGGAAAACAACTTATCAGAGCAGCCGGCCGCTAGAAGTCTCCTCCAGACAGCGATTCGAGCCAGAATTCGACCTCCGGACAGAATTCGAGCTAGCAAACAAGCTAGTGTTGAAAAACTGCCACCGTCGGGACTCGAACCTAGGACATCCTGGTCAGAGAACTACAGATCTAAGAGCTTGTTCCGGCTGGGGCGGTGCCCCGCTGGTGAGAGATTCCTGTTTGCGGGAAAAACCCTAGCCGATCTCGCTATACAACGCGGGAAACATCCCCGCCACCTCTCGAGCAAAAAAAAAAAAAAAAGAATGCATTACACTTACGAGACTAATGACTCTGATAGTTGACGCAATCACTAAACAATCAATCAATCATTTTAACATGATGCCCTGAGCCATTTCTCCCGGTCATGTTAGAATGGATTTTGCAGAACGAGTATTCTAGTTCATCGAGTATATAGTTTCGTATTATATCTGTTACCGTTTGATAAATTAATAAAGATATTGTCTGGTATCAATACTTTTTAATCAGCTTATGATCGTTTTGATCGCGAAGCGATCATCCTCAGAGCTTGCAGCTTCTGGGCCGAAAACAAAGTTCTGCAGAACAAAGAAGAACTGCAACAAAGCAGAACTTTGTTTCGGCCCAGAAGCTGCAAGCTCTGAGGATGATCGCTTCGCGATCGAAACGATCATAAGCTGATTAAAAAGTATTGATACCAGACAATATCTTTATTAATTTATCATAATAAAAAGGTATCTACCTCGCCAAAGATCCAATTAATTAATCTGTTACCGTTTATTTTATTCTTCAGGTATTAACAGTAGGATTCTTACGATGTGACCGCCATCCCGTCCGCAGCCCGGGCAGCGCATCCGCTGCCCCGCCTCTGTTCGCCCCGCCGCCCGTGCTGCAGTGGGGTTAGTCGTTCGTGCCGTACCCGACCACCACGATATGAAAGCAACGGGAAAACCGTGTCCGTCATCGCGCACGCCGCGCCGCGCCGCCCGCCCCAGCGCTCTCTCGTGACGGCAGAGTCAATACCCGACCTTCGAGTTTGATGATACAGCACGGCGAAGCATGAACAATTCAGAGGAGCGATAAACACAGGCACAGAGAACTCGCCGTATGGGGGCGAGTCCTCGGAACGTCTGCCTGATACGAGACTCAGCGTTCTTTGCTTTCATTGGAAAGATCGATTAGTGGATCGAGCGTGTAGGCATCCCATGTAACGTCCACACTTTAGCGTCGGCTGTCTGCGGGACGAGAACGCGTCTCTGACGAGTAATTAAAAGAAATGACACGTCGAAAACGAGAGCGGAGAGAGACACAGCTGGAGAGAAAGCAATTGAACGTACTACATACTTCGTAAGTTCCCGACATGACTGTTGCACTGGACTACGTGACTCAGCTGCTCGGCTCTTGCGGAAATTTGATTCGAAATTATTTCATCATTTTCGTGAAGAGTCAACGAGGTGAGACAAATTCCCGGGAAAATCAGGGAGAAATTGCGCCATCAGCTTTAGGGGTTTCCGGGGTACGATTTGAAACCTTTAATTTAATTTCCCCGTTCGAATAATTACGAGGTTGTGGCAACATCCTAACCCCATTATTCAAATCTTGTATATCTATGTATCACGCGGTATGTCTATTCAGAGAAGGAGATGATCTCATTGATAGTGCGCCGAATGTATTCGGTGAGTCCAATTTCCATGCACTACGCATTCAACCGCAAGGCACCTGAGGGAAGGCCCACCATAATGAAGTTCGTAGTAGAAACCGCAGCTTTGCCAGTTCAAAGCGGAGCGCCGCCTAGGAGAGGCCATTTGCTAACGACCTAGCAGCGTCGACCTTGCAGCGCCGTCCCCAGGTCACGAACCCAAGCGGCGAGGGACAGAAGCTTCGGGAACAGTCGGGCACGCACATGTCGGGCGGCTGAGGTTGCACCCCTCGGATTACCATCCTCTCTCCCTTCCTCCCGGCTCCTTCCCCTGCCCCTACCATCTCTGCTTCCACCGGTTCTCTGCTGTCACCCCCACGCCCACCACATCGTCCACGTCCACTTCGGACTTGGCCACCACAAAATGCCATCTCCACTACGACCCTCGCCTATACTGCCGCTACCGCCACTGCCACTTTCACCGCTTGTGCACCTGTCTCGTCCCCGCAGGTGCCCCTCCTCCCCGTCCCCGCCCCCTCTCCAACCCCTACCCAATTCCACCCGCCCCGCTCCGTCACTGAACCTACCACTATCAGTCACCAGCAACGTAACCGTCATCACCACCGCCACCGGCAACGCCGCCACCACAGGAACAGCCACTGCCACAGCCCATCCACCACCATCCCCATCGCCCTCTCCACCGCCGCCCCCACCGTCCCCTCCACTGCCACCGCCACTGCTATAGTCACAGCCACTTCACCAGCCACAGCCGCCCCCACGCCACTGCCACCGCCACCACCACCACCACCATCTCCACCGCCACCGCCACCGCCACCGCCACAGCCACCGCCACAGCCACCGCCACAGCCACCGCCACAGCCACCGCCACCGCCACAGCCACCGACACCGCCACAGCCAACGCCGCCCCCGCCCCCCCCCCCACCGCCACAGCTAGAGCCGCCGCCAGAGCCACCGCCACAGCCACCGCCACAGCCACAGCCACCGCCACCGCCACCGCCACCGCCACCGCCACCGCCACCGCCACCGCCACCGCCACCGCCACCGCCACCGCCACAGCCACAGCCACAGCCACAGCCACAGCCACAGCCACCGCCACAGCCACCGCCACAGCCACCGCCGCAACTAGAGCCACAGCCACAGCCACCGCCACAGCCACCGCCACCGCCACAGCCCCCGCTCCCGCCACCGGCGACCCCCCCCCCCCCACCGTCACCGCCACCGCCACCGCCGCTGCCAACGCCACCACCTCCGCCGTCGCCGCCGCCACCGGTCCGCCGCGTCGCAGCTCGCCTGTGAGTGCGCTCCCGGGTTTATTTTCCTTTTGTGCGTCGGGCGGAGGGGGCGATGGGGCGGTGCGGGTCGCCCAAATAAACCGCCCCAGCCCCCGCCCCCTCCGACGGGCTCCACCTCCGCTGCTGCCCCCGCGTCCTGAAACCGGCTCTGTGACATCGATCGCAGACCTTTGGTGAGGTGGGAGTCTGCATTCGTCCAATATATTGTGATATGGGGCTTGCAGGAGGCAAGGGTAATTCTGAGTTGAAATAAGAAAAAAAATTTCAAAGTTTTATTTGCAATTTACCGACACAACTAATTGTTTCTTGGCCCAAGTAACGTTTCTTTTGGCACATCTAATTGTTTCTCTACCCACAATGACCAATACCGTCAACCAATTTTGTTTTATTAATTTACCGACAGTATTTACTTTTTCTTCTGATGACATTACAGTTCAGGTCAAACTCGGATCTGTACGCCACCTCTTGACAATACTATTGGTCTTTCGAGATCACATGCTATGTACGATAAGGAATTGGGGAACATTCCCATCAACAGTCTATAAAGCTGGGTGTGTGTGACGCTACCGAACAGGTACTAGTTATTATTTAAAATTGGCTTTTCACATTTGATTGAACTTACTTTTGGAGAAACTCTTAAAGTTCGTTCGTCTGGGCTCGTCTCAGAAGAGCGCAGCCTAAAACAAGAGGAGGGGCCAACTTCATTTCAGCGCTCCTAGAGGCCCTACGTTTCCATTACACTTATTATTAGGGCTTGGAATAATGATGAACTGAAAAATCTTTGAAAATGACCTATAAAACGACTTAATAATAAGCGGGCAATGACCTAAGTTTTTAAAAAATGTTAAAAAAGTTGTATGAATATGTTTACTTATTCCAAGAATTTTAAAATTTTAAACAAACATTGTTTATATAAATTTATTTTGAAAAAAAAGACTTTAGGATGGAATGTAAACTTTAGCTCTGATCTTCCAACCTCAGTTCTGAAAGATCGAGGAAGTTAGCTAAGATCCCTGTAATTTTGAGAATTCGAAAAACAGTCACAGTAGTCCAGTAATGAATTTCGTCATGTACTGATGATACAATAAAAACACTGATTTAGTGTCTCATTGTAAATTCATGGAATATTCACTAACAAAAATAACGAAATGGAAAAAAAACGTAAAATGACAAAAATTAGTCAACAGTTCGGAAAAAACACCCCAAAATTGAAAAATGTCAAAATCTGACAAAAATAATCCACATAACTATACATTTATATCACCTATATATTGTGATAAAAAGTCATTTAAAAGTTAGCTACGTCTAGAACGTACCAATTAAAGATGACGTGCCGTCAGAATCCGTGCCCTCTTTATTTGCATATTGTACATTTTACAAGGAAATAAATAAAACATACCACAAGCAGAATGAAATTATAACTTTAATGATAAATTATTAATACACATATTTTCAGTCCACATTGTCAGCTTCCAAAAAGGGGAAATCATAAAGGAATCATAAGGAAAGGGATTATAATTATGGAAAAAAATATTTTATTACATAACGCTACGGGGCCGTTTTTGACCTTTCGGAGAGCCACAGACCCCCATGACCCCTCCTTGTGCGCACGTCTTGAATGCGTGCCATCTCTACTCGGGCTCTTTCCCTTGCCGTCCTTCTCTCTTAGCTTCTATATATTTTCTATATTTCTCTAATTTTTTAGGTCGATTTTAAACATCATGGGTCATATAGCGATGACATTCTTTTAGCCGTGGAATAAACACGAAGGGACAATGCAGACATAAACATCCATGTCTGAGAGGGAATTCGAACCCGCGACCCTTCGAGCCGAAGCAGTTATAGTCGTTCAGCCTTGGCGACCTCGATTATCCATATCGGCTCTTTTTTTTTTTTTTTTTTTTTTAAATTTTTGCTACTTTCTTTACGTCCTGGGTTTGTACGTTTCCTCTTTATTGTTCTGAAACACTTTTCCAAATATTTGATTCGTCTTCACATACGACTCGAAGGAACGGTAAACGGTATTTCTTGGGATTCTTTTAACTATGAATAGTATTTTCGTTGCGCCACAGATTTTTTTTTTATTTCCTGGACACCTTTTAAGGCAGTTCTGTAAGCTGATAACTGGGCATTAGAAATAGATTGTGAACTGTATGAAAAGATAATATAACGTGTACATCTAGGACTAAATCCTTGGAGCCTTATTTTAATTTTTCTTTCTTTCTGTATTCTTAAAAACTTATATTTGAATAGTGAAGACGCACTTGATCCAGATACTATATTAATTAGAAGTTCATGTTGGCAGCTCCATTAAAATTAGGACACACTCAAAAATGAATAATAGTCCACCCTAAATAATCATGGAGCCTAAGTGGCAAGACTTGAAATGCCACTCTTCATGTTCTAAGAGTCACTGTAACATTACGATATCGTACTTACTATAATAAGCTAGAGTTGTAAGACTTAACACATTCATCGAATATTTATTTCACTCGAAATTTTCTAAGCAATATATATGGAAGCGGATAACTTTTAGAAGCACTTAATATAAAGCTCTAAGCGATATTTTTGAAGTACGTGCAGTTTGCAGGACCACTAGCTTTTTTAAGAGAGGTTTCCTAATAAAAACAACACTTGTACACTTCTCCTTTAGAAAAAGCGCGATTTATGTTGTCACCGTTACACGTTTGTCAGACTCTATCCTCTTCACTCTAATTACATTTTTAATTTATTTAATTTGTACTTTACGTTTTGCCTCGGGCAATTCCATTAAGGAAAATATACCAGTTTTTCTGCATCCTACTTAATTGTTTCTTTTTACTAATCTCGCTGTGTATTACTTACGCTCGAATACACTGTTTTGTGATTTTGTACGTTTTTTGAAAAAGAAAGATTTATATCACTACTTAAATTAAGTTTTCTGCGCGCTGCTATTCTTGTTGTATACTCCCGTTCCTTGGAAGGAAATGGATGTGACCTCATTTCCAAAATACATTAGTTTCTAATATATCTTCTCACAGGAACCTAATGAAGCATTGGTTTGTGTTTTCAAAAAGGAGCAATTTGTAAGACATCTCCGTCTATACGAACTTGTCTCTAAACCGGAGGCAAATACCATTCGACTTTATCGTCGTACACAAACTCAACAGCAACATTTCTGGAAAAGTTTCCTCATACTGAGAGAAGAAAAAAGTTTATAGTAACATGGGTACGGAAAAACTTAATTACAGTTATCAGACTTCCTAGTTTGAGGACTGTGCTCAAGTATTTCAAGATATAATATCCAATATGACCTCCACCTGACACAATACAGATTGTCTTCGAATTCAGTGCTGCACATGTTAAAAATAGTGGTGCTATAGGCTGGCACAGACTTTCTCGCACTAGTTATTTTTCTGATCCCTTTAGTCTAGGGTAGCTCTTCGGTATTGCCCACCCTCTTACCAGTTGCTATCGACCGGCACCAAAACGCCACTTTTTCACAATTTCACAATATTTCGGTTCCCTAATAGGAGAATTGAAATGTGTCTTTGAGAATATTAGAGTGAAGTAAAACATATTCCTACTATACATTTTAATTCAAAAATGTGCAGCTGTTCTTCAGAAAGTGTCTTCGGAGCGTTTTTGATTATGCACAACTTAGATTTCATTTTCACAGAACAGTTTTGAGTTTTCATGAAACTTCATCAGAAATCATAGGAAGCACTTATGTTCATAACTGCAATGAAGTGCAGAAAATGCCAGTAATGTAAATATTGTATACACGTGACAAATATTTTAATAAATAACGTTTGCGTGAAAAAAATCAAAAGAATTCATCGGAGTGGTGTAGATGTCATATAATTTAATGTGTTTAGCACTATCCGTATAAAAACGTTAATGAAAGCTCTGTTATCAAACATTTCTGGGCCCATATTACGTATAAAAGTCTCTCTTTTTTCACCTTAAAGAATCAACTTCTGTAGTTTTGTCGTTGATTTTTGTTATATCCGGTATATCATGTGAATACGATTCCTATTATTCGTTGAATACGATTTCTAATAGTTGCTAAGTGAATAAATTGAAACTTATCATTGCTAATATTTAGTGGAGAAGTAATATTTTATTTTACATAATGATAGTTTTAGATGACGTGAAGTTTCTTGGATGTCTAATTGCAGAGTAAACTTTCCGCGAATACGCTGACGGACTCTAATAGTTGTTTTTATTAAGCTTTGTCCTGCAATTTTTATAGCTCAATAGTGGGAAGTCATTTTATGAGATCTCAGAAGAGCAAGGTCTCTTCACATGAAATTAAATGTCGGTTTCCAGTCATTGGATTCGGACCTCTCATTTCCATGTTTCATAAGCTGGCAGCGACCCTGGTGTATAAAACACTTCTGAAGGACGCCCGGGCTGGGTTCAAAACCCGAACGCCCAGGGAATACATTGGTAACTACAAAGCTGCGGTAGGTGTGGCAATTCCTTGAAACTTGAGCATAACGCAAGTTGACGTTCTAAAGAATAACAACGGAGGGGCCTTGAAAACAAATGAGCATTATCTTTCTTATAAAACAAATTGTGTAGTGAGAATTTTGGCATTTAATAATATAAAGAGCTCGATTGTAGATAGTCCTACGCCCCATTTTCGTCGAAATTAAATTAATCCTACAAACGTACTTGATATATAGATTATTACAATTTGTGTACATATTGTGATGCTGGTTTAAGATATGTGGCTATACTAAGAAACAATTTGTTCTTTTCTCTTGCGGCGGGGGACGTCGTATTCAAAAACCTTTATCTTTTTATTGCTCACAACGAACTCAAAGCAGCACAGTACTATTCCAAACTCCTTCAATTTTGTTTGTACAACAGAATTAACCTCGCGTATGCTGTCTACTTTCCGAAAAGTTTCTCGTTCCTCATTCACATTGATATGTTGTGTCAAATTGACATGTTTTAGAAAATGTAGTTGGCGAAAATAATATATTTATTTCTATAAAGAGATTATAATTTCAATTATCAAAACTAGATAGTTTCAATAGGTTGAATCACAGTTTAACACAGAATAGTCGTTTTATATATTGGTTTTGAATATTAGTATCACATGATGTAAGCATTGCAGACAGTAATTAAAAATTTGCAAGGCACTTGTATAACGAAAGAATGGCATGATTGATTGAATTTGTTTTTGGTGAATAGATGCAAGTTACGAGTCGATTGATCAATAGAATTTTACATATGTTTAATATATGTTTATATACTACATGTTTTGCAATGTCAGTACATTCACTAAAAACTACAAACACAAGAGTGTAAACTTCATATCGTCTTCTTCTTTAAATTATTGGTCCAAGGTTACCGTTTTCGCAAGAGCGCAGAATGAGTTATTGAAATTCGCCAAACGCAAATCTCTTACAGGCACATTTTCAGTTGAAGATAAATAACATTGTAAAATTGTGTAATTAAGTAACATTTGTAAAATTAATTATCATTCTATAATACATGCATATACGACTTGCAATTAAAAGCTCTGGGTTTAACAATTTAACTCTCACTCAGTAACACCGAGAGGCAGAACAAGATCTCAATAAAACCACAATCAACTCCTGTTATAGTGTACGTCTGGGGACTAATATGTTTGGTTCGCTATATGTGAGGTTTACTATATCTGATGTCGAAAATAAATAGAATTGCTCCAGAATTATTGATTATTTTAACTTAGAGATACAGCATAATTCGTTAACAGCATGAACAGAAATTTCAGTATCTTCATTTTCCCTTAAAATGTCAATTATTTTCAATTGTTTGCTTCGTACATTTTTCCTTGGTAATTTCTTTAGATCCTTCTCCAGAGTTCGTGCTCTCTCCGTACTTAATTCTGCATTGTCCTCTATGTCTAAGAATTGTAATGCAGTCTTGACACCCTTCAATGCCTCTTGCACTGTCTCGCCTATTAACATACTAAATCCAAATAAATTTCATAACTACTTTTACTGTAGCTACAGAGGTTCAGGTTCACTATAACCGAATCTTCTTATTCTTATTTGTAATGTAAGTGAAACTGGGCCAGTGACTTAAGTTCACTATAAACGATGATTCACTATAACCGAGTTCATTATAACCGGAGTCGACTGTAAATTCAATAAAATAAAAAGGGTGGCTTTGCAATTTCTGCGGTGGCTTCCCATTAAGCCGCTCCGCCAGTGCTTCTGTAGAATGTGACACCTGAAGAAACGATCTGCTTTAAGGTTGAAATACGCTGGCGTCTGGTGCCTCGGTGGGCGGGGGAGCGGGGTAGGCTGGTGGAGGCGAGTGGAGCGGGACAGAGCGAGGGAGGGCGGGGAGCGCCCAGCAGGTGAAGCGGGGAGGACGAAGCGGGGCAAGGAATAGGATTGGGACGGAGAGCGGTGGCGGAAGGGATGGCGGGGAAGGATGAGGCGGAGTGAGGAGGGTGGGATAAAAAAACAAGGCGGTGTAGGGGAGGGAATGGTAGGGAAGATGAGGCGGGGATTGAGCTCGGAGGAGTGGGATGACGTGGGTTTGTTGGGTGTGGGGTAGGGAGGGAGGTTGCGGTGGAGAAATTTAACTGGGAGGAGCGGGATCGCGTGGGTTTGTTGGATGCGTGGAATGGTAGGGAAGATGAGGCGGGGATTGAGCTGGGACGAGCGTGATGTCGTGAGTATGTTGGGTTGTTGGAATGGTAGGGAAGATGGAGCGGAGAATGAGCTGGGAGGAGGGGGATGGCGTGGTTTTGTTGGGTGCGGGGAATGGTAGGGAGGTTGCGGTGGAGAAATTTAACTGGGAGGAGCGGGATCGTGTGGGTTGATTGGGTGCGGGGAATGGTACTGAGGTTGAGGCGGGGATTGAGCAGGGAGGAGTGGGATGACGTGGGTTTGTTGGGTGCGTGGAATAGTAGGGAAGATGAGGTGGGGATTGAGCTGGGACGAGCGCAATGGCGTGAGTTTGTTGGGTGCATGGAATGGTAGGGAAGATGAGGCGGGGATTGAGCTGGGAGGAGTGGGATGGCGTGTTGGTTGGGTGAGGGGAATGTAGGGAGGTTGAGTTAGAGAAATTTAACTGAGAGGAGCGGGATCGCGTGGGCTGATTGTGTGCGTGGAATGGTAGGGAGGATGAGGCGGGGATTGAGCTGGGTCGAGCGGGATAGCGTGAGTATGTTGGGTAGATGGAATGGTAGGGAAGATGAGGCGGAGATTGAGCTGGGAGGAGGGGGATGACATGGGTTTGTTGGGTGCGTGGAATGGTAGGGAAGATGAGGCGGAGATTGAGCAGGGAGGAGTGGGATGATGTGGGTTTGTTGGGTGCGTGGAATGGTAGGGAAGATGAGGCGGAGATTGAGCAGGGAGGAGTGGGATAACGTGGGTTGTTTGGGTGCATGGAATGGTAGGGAAGATGAGGTGGAGATTGAGCTGGGACGAGCCGGATGGCGTGGGTTCGTTGGGTGCGGGGAATGGTAGAGCGGTTGAGTTGGAGAAATTTAACTGCGAGATGCGGGATTGCGTGGAATGGTAGGGAGGTTGATTGGGTGCGTGAAACGGTAGGGAGGATGGGGCGTGATTGAGCAAGGAGGTGCGTGACGATGCGGTGCGGGGAATGGCGGGGTTGTTGTGGCGGAGTGCGGGCCGGGAGGGGCGGGGTGGCGCGAGGCTAAGCGGGGCGGAGCAGCCGGTGCAGAGATGGGCAGGGAAGGTCGAGGCGGAGCGGGAGGGGGGCGTGGCGGTTCTGGGAAGAGGAGCACGCGTTTGGCGGGCGGGCGGCGCGAGGACGCCGGCGTCGACGCGGGCGGCGCCGGCCGAGCGCCGCGCCGCGACGCTTCGCGGGAAGTGCTCGCCAGCGCTTGATTGGCGGCGGCGTTCCGCGAAGGCGCACACGCGCACGCCCCCATACCCCCACGCCCCCGTCCCCCCGTCCCCCCCCGCCGCCTCCACCGCCTGGCAGGCTCACAGCGCCAACTGTTCCCCCTGCAGCGTCTCTAGCCGGGAAGTCCTAATTTCGAGTCCCGATGTCGGTAGTATTGTCGACACTAGCAAGGCCGAGTTCAGCCCGTTGTCTGCAAGAGACCGGCTGCTCTATCGTTATTTTTCGTGGTTTGTCTGATCATCACCAGGCAAATGCCGGTGTAACACCCTAACATGCGGGCCATGGACCGCCCGCGATCTTTCCTTCCTCTTCCTTGTCCTATTGTCTTCCCTTACACACACGTACACTTTCTAAAATAAGCACCCATGTTGGGAGATTAGTAGGGGACTTGATTAGTCGGCCCCGTTGCTGGGAGAAACCTTGTTGAGGAAATCCCTGCTACCCGACTGTAGGTCGGCGCCGGAGTTCCTGATTCAACTGGGGTGAAGATCACCGCCAGCTCAAGAAGAAGAAGACATGCACCACACTTACGGGACCTTAGCAGTTGACGTGCCCGGAATCACTAATCAATCAGTATGTTATCGTTTCTGCTGTTACGGTCCGTTCAGGTCCGTAGATGTTTGTTTGATAGGTTCCAGACAGTTGACCGTCCGAAGACCGCTTCAGCGGTCACTTCTGCCAGCCATATGGGCTGGAGCGCCGCTTGGGGATGACTCAATGTGTCAGTTCACTGCTTGTGGTTTAAGAATAGGGTTAGTTTCTTAGTCTCTTCAAAGAATATTGAAAGAAATTATACAAACTATGCCGAAAAGAAAATTATCATGTGATGAATCATATGAAAAAAATGGTAGACCATGAATACCCGATTTTAAAGAGACCACGTTGCTTACTTTCATCACCCTTTCATTTAAACTTATACTAGACTATATTTTAATAGCATAATTATGCACATAATTAATACTTCTTTTAAAGGAAGCTTTAAAGTCCAGTTTTCTTCGTTTATTGCGTCAAAAATTTAGGCCTATTGATAAAGCGAACATTCTCCAGTATGGGGAATGACGACAATGCTAGTGAGTAAAATGTCTCAAGCCCAACTTAGCCGACTTTTCTGCGTTAATCACCAATCTCGCCCCCACCATTATTGCGTAGACACAGTAAGTGTCAAAAATGGTTGACATGACTGAAGAGACAGCACCGAGGGATGGTGGTTGCTGGAGTCACCCACGTAACCGCTTGCTTGCGTAGCGTGCTGTTCTCTTTGTTAAACGTGCGCAGTCACTGCCTTTGACTCTCTCGTTTAAGGGCAATACACAAGTTTTCTTACTCAAGTTAAATTCGGTACGAAGAAAAGAAAATGACATATCGTTTCGAAATACTGAATATTATGTAACAAGACGTGACTTCAATTCTTATAAATTTCGTTGTTTCAATCTTATTCTACGTGTTTGTGAGCAAGCTAATAAAACTGATTATCATGCTAGTTGTACAATGAAAGTACAATGTATTTCTTGTACATTTTGAAAGAAGATAATAAATATATTTACAGTTCTAAACACTCCCAAGATTGGTCATATCGGAGACCGTATCGGAGCCAAGGGAAGCAGACTTATGAGAAATTGCAGTTCTGTGAGTCAGAATTGATTAACAGTGCCATTCCGAGCTGCGACAAACATTGGGTGTTGATTCATCTGTGGTTCCGTTTGTCTCGATTCGGCTGTAATCTCTTCGGACGCATCCGACTCTTTTATGTGATTCAGTTACAGAAGTCCCCATCGCCCATAGTGGCGCTAAAAGTGTGCTTAAGGCCTCCTCTTAATAGGGTCCCCCAATAATTTTTAAAACACACTTTTATATTCGTATTTACAACAATTATATTAAGTGTATATTCGTTTATACAAGTATTTTAATGGCGAAAGTTATTTATATATATACATATATGTGTATATATATATGTATACTGTATATGTGTGTAGTATATGTACGAATATACTATATATATATATATATATATATATATATATATATATATATTCGTATTTATTTTTTAATACGAATGTTGAACTCTTTAACATTACTAAGAACCTCGACAATTTACCCCTAAGGGCCCCACAGACACCCTCTCGCTCCCGCCACCCCCCACCCAAACCTGCAAAACACACACACACACACACACACTCGCAAAGTACTCGTACCTCGTCGACGTCGCCGCTGGATCGCAGAGCATTTTCGCCCCCGCCGGCTTCCGCATGCCGCCTCGCGGCCACCGCCCCGCCGCCTCGCTCGTTGTTCTTGCCCGCTCTCATATTACCCTCACGAACATCATTCCAGCACTACTAACCTGGAGGATACGGCATGCATAGCTCCCCGTGAGCTTGTTTTTCTTGTTGGAGTACCGCGCTCAAATCCCGGCTTCTTCTCGAGGAAATGTCTGGAGAACGTGGGTTTGCTGTAAAATCTCCCGACTCTGGGATTGATTGATTGATTGATTCCGGGCGACTCAACTGCTAAGATCATTAGTAAGTGTAGTGCATGATTTTTTTTGCTCGGAAGGTGGCGGCGATCTTCTCCCGCTGAATGGCGAGATTCGGCGCCGACCTATCATCAGCTAGCGGGGTTTTCCTCCAATCAGGTATCTCCCATCAGCGGGACACCGACGCAGCCGGGACAAGCTCTAAGACAGGTCTCCTGGCATGTGTGGTAATGTAGAGAATGTTGGTGTAAATGTTTAAGGAGTAGGATAGGACAAGGAATGGGAAGGAAAGATCGCGGTCCGTGGCCCGTTTGGTAGGGTACTGCTCCGGCATTCGCCTGGTGTTGATCGGAGAAATCACGGAAACTACGAAAACAAACTATCAGAGCAGCTAGAATTCCCCTGCAGACAGCGACAGTTCTCGACCCAGTTATCTAGCTAATGTCGAAAACCCAGCCACTGTCAGGACTCGAACCTAGGACCTCCCGGTCAGAGACACTGCAGGGACATCAGTTGAGTCACCTCTCCCGGTTCGACTCTCGGTCTGGTTTTTAATACACAAATTTCTTTCAACATTCGTCTCACTATTATGATCAATATTATTTTCTACTCATTAAATCAGATCATACATTAGGTCGCTAAGGTAGGAGAACCGTAATGCACTCGAATCTATATGCGGCTCGTATGAATCCTTCCTTAAGCATTTGATTGCGGTGTGTGGTTTTCTCAAAGACTAATAACTCAGGTTGAACATGGTGACGACGTAATGTCGTCTTAAGGATCACAATGAAGAATTGACGATGGGGAATCATTTTACTAATCCTCGCCCAAAGAGGCTGAAACAAAAAAATAATATTAAGTAATATCAGGGGAAAACGAAATTGGCCAACACTGCAATTAATACTCTCGTGGCTCAATGACGATGTTTCTTGCCTTTCACCACTTAGGTTCCGGGTTAGATCCTCGTAGAATCACCGTTGAATCTCATGTGGAATTTATTACGACACACCGAGTTTGTATGCTCCATTATTGCTAGTCCAATTCCTGTGAAGCGTCCTAAACCTTACCTCAATCCTTATTCCTTCCCAACTCTGGCCGCTTGCTAGTGACGCAGGAGCGCGTAAGAGGGAGGCGCGTACGCAGAGATACTATCTGGTGGTCCTCTTGACAACTGACTGAGACGAGACGTGACGGAGTATGTAATTAATGGAGGATTACTCCCGCGCAGTAATCAATGGAGGATAACTCCAAAACGCGTCGCGCTCAACGCCCCCCAAGGAATTTGGAGACGCGTTGTGTTTGAAGTTGACGCCACAAATTAAAAAGAAAAAGGTGAACCATTTCTGACGTACTCGCATGATGTGCGTTACATCTTACCGCTATTACGTTCCTGACTCCCATCTCTACAGTGGAGACGAAATGCTCCATCGGTTTTAAGGTTCATGCAGGTCGCTGTGACCGTCCGTCTGATTCTAAAACCTACTCTTTCAATTCCCATAACGTCCCTGCCATTACTTACACACGTTGTTGACGTCATGACCTCTCATGCAATACAGGAAACGTGTCATCCATCTCACCATTCAGTTTAGTGCAGATCTTGACATTCTGCACACATTTGCAACCGAATGCGAAGAAATTTATTCACTGTTATTTTCGTCCCTAGAGCATCATCGGTATTGTCTCGTCGTTAACGCCTCGTCACTGAGATTTTATCATTACCGACTCGTCAAACCACTACTACCGCTTCGTCGCTAACGTCGCTACCGCATCGTTGGTAACAATTCGTCGCTAACTTTCGCACATTTCACTTCGTCCCTGCCACCATAGCGCTACAGCCACGTCATTGCAGCAGGTCATTTCTGACAAATCACTTCGGTAATCGCTTTACCTTACAATCTTTACAATCTTCGTATTCCAGTATATTCAAGAAGTAGCTGATTCTCATAATATTATTTATTTCTACTCGCTTTCAATTAGATAAAATCTTTTGAATTGTTATTAGGCCCATTACCGTGATAGATTGGTGCTAATTATCCCATAACACACGCTACCAAATTGTTCGCATTAGTCGCGTTTTCGTTGCTACTCGATTCTTAACCATCCCCTACGAAGGAGCTGTTTAGCATGTCACTGCAGACATTACTTTCAGAGTATATGCAGCCCCATATCACAAAAACCATTGAACTAACCATCATTATCAGTTCTGTAGACCAAAGTTGGAGATCGGGGGCTGGAGGCATAGGCTTAACATAATTTAATCCTTGAACATTTTTCCAAATCCCATTTTTGTGACGTTCTCCTGACAATGTTTCTTTTTTATTCAAAGAACAAAAGGCGTTTCAGGGAAGCCACTATGGGTTTAAGGTATCAGCTCAAAGTATGTTTAATTGGGTTCATTATTGCAATATTTACCTCAGGTGCTGCAGTCTTCTCGTCAAACGAGTGTACATTTATTCACTTATTTGAATAATACAATTTTGTGCATTCCCCGAAATCCGCTTCGATCTTTAATCCCACGTTCCTTTTTTCAATGAAAAGTCGGTCTTAATCTCGAAGTCGACTTTAAGAGAGCCGAAGCGAACAAAAACAAGGCGAGTAAATTAGAATAAATGATCTATAATCATCTATAATCCACTCGCCATTATCACCGTCGTCGCGAGACGACCCCGGGTTCGAGCCCGGGGCAGAAGCGCCAGCTGAGAGTGGACGGGATCGCTTCATTTGCGTCATTACGTAATGTTCCCCGAAGCGCCTGCGACCGCCGCCGTCGCGCTCCCGCGGCGTTTGGCGGTCGCCACAGAACCACCACAGTGGACCGGGCACTATGGTCCAGATTGGCAAAACCGGACAAAATTACTAATTTCCAATGCGCGCAGAACTGGAAAGAAAACTATGCAGCCTCAGGCCTCATGAGAGGTGTCTATGGTTTTGTTAGGTACCCAGCATTTCGGGAAGAAATACGAAAATAATGAAACAGATTCAATTTTTGAAGAAAAATAGAAATATTTTATTGTTATTCCGCTTATTGTAATACTGTGCAAACCGTGTAAATTATCATCAAATACCATCTCTCTTACTCTCTCACTCTCACATTCTCTCTCACTCCCTCACACTCTCTCACTCCCTCACACTCTCTCACTCCCTCACACTCTCTCACTCCCTCACACTCTCTCACTCTCTCGCAAGCTCGCAATCTCTCACTCATATTTTCTCTCACTCTCTCTTTTTTTCTCTCTCTCTTTCTCTTTCTCTCTCTCTTTCTCTTTCTCTCTCTCTTTCTGTCTCTTTCTTTCCCTTTCTCTCTCTTTCTTTTTCTCTTCCTCTCTTTCTTTCTATTCCTTTCTCTCTTTCTCTCTCTTTATCTGTATATACTTTAGTACTGATGAGATGGTATTATATCTTTCAGAAAGGAAACTAGAAGCGATTGAAAAACATCTGGAGAATAGAGTGCATACAATGTTCATGATGTGAATATATATAATTTCTATTTGCTGTACTTTTCCTTCAGGAGCAGGTGCATCCACACGTTCTACGAGTATTAATATTAGGTTTCTCCAATATTGTCCAACTTTGCCTATTTCGATCGTTGTCGTGCACAAGAGAGGTGAATAGGGCGATGCGTTGCGAAGTGTAAAGAATGTCTGTTCACCTCGATTGTGAGACGAGAATTCAAATCATGTAAATGAGAGTTTTGAATAGAGAATTTTTTCTGCGTTTTGTGAGTCAAACGAGCGTGTGGCAGACCTTCCCACTAGGGATAGCAAGAACACTACGATGTTTTTAAAACATCGTTATTTTCCACCAGAAACATCGATTTATTAACATCGATGTTTTGTTTTCGATGTTTTTTAGATCTATGTATTTTTCCAGAAACATGGATGTTTAATAAAAGTTAGTTATAATTTCCGACGATTTTGTACGTGGTAATAACGATGAACTGCATTTTTAACCTTGTCTGTGAATATGGATTCGAATATGAAAGTGAAAGAGTGCTTTAAGGCAGCGTATTCATTAAATTACTATACAGGTATTAAGTATCTATGAATGAAAGTGAATAAACGGATAAACAGAAAACAGCAAACACGATGTCCTTCAATTAGATCGCTGGTGAGGTAGAAGCGAAAATAATAAAAAAATTATTGATACCAGACAACATCCTTTATTTATCATAACGATGTCCTTTGTTTTTATCCTTCTTTACATTCGATAAACATTATTATTAACATATTACGTACACGCGAGGAAAGAATAAAATATTCACGTATTTCATTTAATTACTCTAATTAAAAATGGAAACACGATGGGAAAATGCCATCCATTTTATCATATATAAAACATCGATGTTTTTTGTCGAAAGCATTTAGGTGATGCTTCGAAATATCGATGTATTAATGTTTGCAAAAATTTGCCCTCACAAGCGCCAGCCCTTCCCACTGCGTGCGTCGCGCCGGCCGCCAAAGAACAAGCACGGCCCGAGGTCTCGTGCACGCCCGCAGGAAGCACTACTTACGCGTTATTTCGGGACTACGCCGAAGAGCGCGGCCGCGCCTCCGAAGAACGAGCCCTAGGCCGGCGCTTCGCGGACCGCGAGGCCAGCGACCTTGCGGGGCCGGCGTGTGACGTAAACGCAAGATTCGGTTTCGTGCGAAAGATCCGACTCCGGCGGAGCAGCAACGCGCTCGATTCCGATCACGTCACGATCTCGTGGGCGTTGTCTGCGTCAGATTTACGTAAACGGGAGCGGGCGTTGATGGAGAGATGGAGTACGTGGATAACAATTTTCTCGTTACGTAAATTGGTAACATGGCATCTTTTCATTGCTGATGCGTGGGGACCAGATTCTGGCTAGTGGTATATCGTCAGTAGAAACTTAAACATGTACCACTCACGATATGTTGCTCAATATCAGTGCGTCATACATTTTTGACAATAGAAGAACTTATTTGACCTATCTTTCACTTATTTTTGAGAATCAACCATCGTCATAATTCGGATCCTGGCATTACGGGGAGTAGAAAGGAGGAAACTGAGACACAGTTCATAGAATCGAGCAACAAATCTCCCAAACTTTCTTATTAACAGTTCTTTTAGAATTGTTCCATTTTCTGCGCTATTTGCTATCTTACTGCTTCTTTACGAATGATCGTGGTTGGTGACACACGAATGACTTGACTCTCAACTGCGGTGATGTAATAGAAATGGACAAGTTTATGAGGACCAATTTACTACATCCAGGAAATGAATGTTATTGAAACGGAATTGTTTAGATCCTTAAAAACCATTTCCTATTCTCTATCCGAACAACACACGTGTCAATGTCTACAAAAATTTCTAATGGCTCGACGAGTCTCACACCAGTTCCTGTATCCACAAAGGCGAAGAGAAACGCAATTAATTTTTCCCGTAACCCGATTACACGGCATAGTGGAATCCAATTACTCTAACAAACTCGGTTCTGAGTGCGCGCCTGCGCGTTCCGCAGGAGCTATTTGCGCGCGCGTTGCGCGTCGTATTTTGGGAGCAAAAGCCAAAAACGCACATCTTGGAAATCCTTGTTTGCGGTGCGTAACTGTGGGTGGGGGCGGAAATGATAGCCGACGACGCCGACGCGCCGCTACTTCCAGCGGCGCCGCTTCTACCGCCGCCCCTGCCCCTGCTCCCGTCTCCGCTCCCGCCACCGCCACCGCCCCCGACTTCGTCCCCGCTCCTGATGGTCAGGTCCCTATCGTTACGGTCAGAACCGACGCAAGTGCCTCCGCCCAGCCTCGGCTCCGCCACCGCTCCGCCTCCGTCATCGCTTCCGACTCCGCCAATGCCGCCACCTCCGCCCCCGCCATCACCTCCCCCTTTACCACAGCCTCCGCCATCGCCACTGCCTCCGCCTCCGCTTCCGCCTCCGCCTCCACCTCCACCTCTGCCTCCGCCCCTGTCTCCACCCCTGCCTCCGCCTTCACCGCAGCCACCGCCCCCGGCTTCGCCTCCGTACCCTCTTCCGCCTTCTTCTCCGCCTTCTCCTCCGCCACACCTCTGCCTCCTCCTTCGCCTCCCCCTCCCACTCCGCCTCCGTCACCCTCCTCCGCCACCGACACCGCCTGGACCGTCGCCCCCCCCCCCTTCACCATCCCCGTCCCACTCCCGCCTTGCTCAGCTCCACCTCTGTTCCGCCGCCACCCCTGTCCCCACATCTTCCCCATCCCAACACCGACCCCGCCACCGCATGGCCCTCCGCCTGCGCCACAGCTTCCGTCTCCGTCGCCTTCCTCCGTCACCGCCTCGCCCTTCACCTCCGCCTGGGCCCCCGCCATCGCCACCGCTTCCATCCTCCATCCCCGTCCCACTCCCCCTCGCTCGGCCGCACCTCTGCTCCGCTGCCACCCCTGTCCCCACATCCTCCCCATCCCATCCCAACCCCGCCCCCGCCCCGCCCCCCGCCTTCACCTCCACCTTTACCGCAGCCTTTACCATCGCACCCGCCTCCGCCATCGCCCCTGCCTCCTCCTTCATTACAGCCACCGCCCACGCCTTCTCCTCCGTCACCCTCTTCCGCCACAGCCTCCGCCTTCTCCTCCGCCGTCGCCTCTCCATCCCCCTCCCCCTCCACCTCCGTCACCCTCCTCCGCCTCCGCCACCGCCTCACTCGGCCCCACCTCTGTTCCGCTGCCACCCCTGTCCCCACATCCTCCTCATCCCAACCCCGCCCCCGCCCCCGCCCCCGCCTGGCCCTCCGCATCCGCCCCCGCCTTCACCTCCGCGTTTACCACAGCCACCACCATCGACCCCGCCCGCCTCCGCCATCGCCACTGCCTCCGCCTCCGTCCCTGCCTTCTCCTCCGTCACCCTCTTCCGCCACAGTCTCCGCCTTCTCCTCCGCCTTTGCTTCCCCATCCCCCTCCCCGTCCGTCTCCATCACCCTCCTCCGCCTCCGCCACCACCTCACTCGGCCCCAACTCTGTTCCGCTGCTACCCCTGTCGCCACATCCTCCCCATCCCAACCCCGTCCCCGTCCCCGTCCCCGCCCCCGTCCCCGTCCCCGCCCCCGTCCCCGCCCCCGGCCCCGCCTGGAAATAACGAGTGGCGGATTAACGAGATCCGCCGTGGGCCACGCGCATTTCGGGGAGCCGCGCACCGCACCGAGACGCACTCCTGCCCGCCCGCCCGCCCGCCCGCCTCCGCGCCCAACCACCCACCCGCCCGGTCGTTAGGCGAAGGAGCCTGTTGTTGTCGGCGACGTCGCCGCCGAGAGCTGCGAGACGACGTTGCTTCAAATGGCGGTTCTCAAATTTCGGAGGCCGCCGAGCACTTTTTGGAAGGGACGAGGTCGGCCTTATCCGAAACGTAGAGCCTGTGGTTTGTACCTCCGCATCTGATCTGAAAATTATTGCTGATTTTTTTTTCCAACTTTTTGACAACGAATTCGCTTATTTGATGGAGAGCATTTCGTTGATTTTATTACCCTTAGCTAAATTAATACGTAATATAAGATGAAATCAGGGAAGACATCAATTTATTGTATTCCTATTTCGGTGTGTAGCCTAAGAAACATACCAAAGAAACTAAAGTAGTGTATGTTGAAGTATTTGCAATCAATATGTGATAATAATTTCGTAGAGTTAATTATAAGAGTAATTAAATTAGGTACTATTTGCAGTGCCCAAATGTTGCATAAGCCACAGGTTAGAATCTCTCCGTGAGAATGGACGTTTGTTTCATATCTTTGATGAGAATTGTATTGAAGAATTACGTCCTCTTGTTATTCTGTCATGGCAGCTGAATTGTAAGCGTTTCCGATCTGAGCTAGAACACACTCTCTTAAAACATTCTTTCAGGTAGTACTCCACAACAGTTCAATATAATTTTTCTTCTTCGGAAGGAACGTTTCGTAAAAATACTCCTTAGATAAACAATATTTTAAATATTTAACAATATTCAATAAACAAATTTATACTGTGAATATTGGCAGGACAGTAAAGACTATTTTCAGGAATAACATATGTAACGCTTGGCAAATGTACTATTTTCACAGATCTCTCAGGACAATTACTCCCGATCACATGAAGCCATGCAATCATTTTCACTTTTTCCTCCGGATTTTGTACCCGGGCGACTAAACATCTATTTCAGTAATTCGCGCGAGGGCTCTACAACATACTCGATTGCTTAGAATTAATGCCACAGATATGGGATGTTGAAACATAGTATCTCAAATGCCATGACTCGAAATAATGGCTTTTTTTCTTACAGATGTTCACAAGAAAGGTAGCAATATAAACCATTTTACCTACATTCATTTTATTTACATTACACACAAGTGTTAAACTGCAAAAAGCGTTACAAACTCTTCGTAATGAAAGTAAATGGACAGTGTTTCTTTCGTTATAGAGAGTTTCTGTTATAACATGATACTGTACAAAGGTATGAGACAAAAGATAAACTAATCAAATTCAATTAACGTCTTCATCGTCGGAAATTTTTTGTTATAAGGAAGTTCGTTACAAGGTGTGTACAGTGTACTTTAAACACATTACTTCCAACTACTGTAATGTATCTCGAAGTTGTTTCTTTTCTTTTTGTAATATTCACTTAACAATTGAGCCCTTTCAATTATAGAAACAATAAAATCCTCTTCATGACTTGATTAATCGCCCTATCCGATGCACTTCCTTTTTTATTACATATTTATTTTTCTTTCGGAAATACATAGATCAGTTACATTTTTTCATGCGCAATATTTGGCTTACAAATATTCATATTTCCTAATCTGAAAACTAACTCTGACTACAGCAAGGGATATGTAGCTACAATCAGCATGTACTGTTAACAGTTTTTCGTAAATATGCTTAGGAAGTTACTATGCGGGTATAGTTTTTTGAGACGAGTTGAAGTATGGTATGGTGAAGCGAGATTGTAATGGCTTGCGTGTGGTGTGGCGTTGATGTTTGATTAAACATTATTGGAGAGGTGGGCTAAGTGTTTTTTGAAGGAATGCCGTAAGCCTATATTGGATGGATGCCATATAGATGGATACCATAAGGTAATTTGTGTTTTTTGAGTAATTGTTTGTTGGATATGAACCACGGAGGGTGAGTATCTCTTCTTTGGTCCTATCTTCCATATGCGGAAGTTAGATGACCCATAACGGGTTTTTCTTGGGATAAATTATTCAGGGCGGTTTCCCATTGCCTTCCCTGATATGATGATGATGATGATGATGATGATGATGATAGGGGTGAAAGGACGATCACAATACAACCATGCCCGAGGCGGGACTCGAACCCGCGATCTTTCGGTACGAGATCGCTACGGCACCACTGCCTTAGCGATCTCGGCCACAGGATCGGCAGGGTGAGTATAGCACTTCCTTAATCCAGAAGTGATTTTCGTCCACTTCATCCCGCTGCCACCAGAGCGCCCACCCCGCCGCCGCAGAACGCCCTCTGTTCGCCTGCTGCCCGTTCCACAATGGCCGGGGAGTCTTGATCCATCGCAAAGAAGCCCGGGCGGTGCTCCCTGCGTCACCTTCCTCTGCATTGTTTCGAAATGGGTCACAATGACATAGGAAGTCATTGTAGTTCGCCTCAGCACCCGAGAACCGGTCTCCCGCGGGGCGACTGAACTCGTTCAATAGCCCTCTGTGATTGGCGCACGAACCGTACACCTTTATAGTGTGTACGAGTATGCAATATGACTCGCCGCTTTGTTTACTGGTTTGTAAAATGCAACGCGAGGCACAGCTTTGTTGCACTGGGTTCTAAAGCGAGTAGTAATATTTTTTTTTTCTTCCCGTTATTTCCCGTCGCATTGTTTGGTGTTATTTTTATGTGGTATATGACGCGGGTTGCATGTCGCTCAGGGAATGGCCGTGAGGATGAGAGGGAAATTTGGAGAGTGGGTGAAGAAATATGAGAAATGAGTGAGGAGCAACGTGCCTGCTGTTCTGTTGTAGAAGGTCTGCTACAAAAAAAAAATACTCATCACGCCCTTTGAGTTTGGGCTGACACAGGTGATGAATTATCTGAGCAATTCCAAGTGACGGGTAGACACTCCCCGTGCGCTCGTGCCCTTTGAGGTTAAGTAATTCAAGCAACGAATTTCAGTAATGTGTGAAGGAGAGGGCTTTAAGTCAAAGTGAATTATTCATTAAGAACATTATTGTTTGGTTAATTTAATAATTAAAAACAGTTATTTTTTTTCATTTTGCGATTTACCGACTTTAGTTTTAATAATCTCAAAAACTTGTCGTTTCTTTAAACACTCTCTTTTCGTCTCCCCTCCCCTCCTATTGCTTCCCTCTCTCCTATATTTCTTCTCTTTCTCTCCTCCTCCTCTCTCTTCCACTTTCTTCATTATTATTATTATTATTATTATTATTATTATTATTATTAATTTGTGTTCTCAATTCCTTTCTTCATGTACGAGCATGTTCAAATGTTATTACTTGGATATTACATGCTCCTTCTATCGTTTACTTTTGTGTACTACCTAATGAAGATCTAGCACTGTGCGGTTTTAAAACATGCTTTCTGTAATCACATATTTCAGAGAATAGTATCGGTAAAACAATTATACTACTTCAAATAACCCGCCGACCCTACCTCTATATCGAAACGCCACGGAACTCTCGACCGTTCTACTGTCGACCAATAAGAAGCGAGCTGCGAATCGTTGCGCGGGCAAGATTGGAACAGAAATTCATTGGTTTCCGGAAGGCCACGGGAGAAGGCGGCAGCGAAGTGTACGAGGCAACCTTCCATTTGTTTCACGGAATGAAAGAAATTGCATCTTACGAAGTTAAGAGCAATTCTTCTCAAACTAGAGGTAAATATGGTCTCATCTACTCGTAATATGGAATATAATTAATGATTCGTTAATTGGAAATATCGTGGATCGTGTAGCGAGGATCGTATCGTGCAGCGATACAAGGTGTATACGAGGGGAGAGGAGCATGCACTAAATAGTTGTTTTCTTTCGGTTCCTATGGTTACGTTTGAAAGTTATTTCTACAATTAGATTCTAAAATTGAATAAACATTAAAGATCTGTTATAAATGATATTGAACGGGATAAAATCTAATTTACAACAATCGATACCAAAGAGGAAGTTGGATAGTACGTGAGAGGAGAGGTGCAGCGAAATGGGAATCAATACGAGAAACAACAAAAAACTGTACGATAAGCCCGTTCATCAGGAGTGCACCGGAAGTTTTTTTTACTGATACATTATAGCTTGTAATTGCCTTCCATACGGACCTCGATATAGAACACTGTATAACTTACTTAGATCGAGAGGATCGCGGTTACGAGCGAAATATGAAAACAGTTGAATGATGCTACTGTTCTCGTAAAGGGAAATATGAAAAGAAACAGAGTCAAGTTAATAACTAGTTAATTAGTTAGTAAGAAATATTAATCATTAAAATTAGGTAAAAAATCAAATTTTGTATGTATCACGGATGTCAATTAGTTCTAATGATCTGGAATGAGAAGAAGCCTTCGGGCCAAAGGCCCTCGGCCATTTTGTCGCCGTTCTATCATGAGAACCCTGATAACGCCAACGGTGCATAAATAACTATTTTCTCCAAAGAGCGAATATGTGTTGCTAATCTACAGTGTAACCGTGTGGAAGGGACTCGAATAGCTGACTGATTCTCGTGTAATCAATTGTGCCAGGCACTCCTAGTTCTTGTCATATTTCCGAGTTATGTAAAATTATAAAGAAGGTATTTGCATAAACGCAGCAACTGCGTTGGCTGATTTTCCGGCAGGCTAACGTGCAACCTTCGCAGAACGTAGAGCAGACGGAGGCGAGAGTCAACGTTCAAGGTCATTTATCAGCGAGCGCGCTCCGAATTAACAGGATACTATCGCCTGTCCAAAGAGTTGCTTTCGTGGGGAAATAGTAAAGATTGCGGAAATCTGAAACCCAAGAGAAAAAAGGCTTCATTTATTTCTAATGCAAAGCTATGAACTCTTATTGTTTAGCAATGGTAATACCACGAGTGCTTTGGAAATTATTGATAAATTACCAACTCGCCAAGCGAGGAGTGACAGTTTATGATTGGCCAGAACGTAGAAGTGGTAAGAAAAATCGGATAGAAAAGGCGATGAAGTTTTTGAGATACACCCTGATTGGGGCATTTTGTATGTATTGTTAAACACTATTGGTTTTAATATCACGAGTGAAATAGTCATTGTAAGTAGTTTTTGACTAGTTAATTGTTTTGTAAGTAATATTCACAAACTTAGGTATTGTATTGTATATTTTTCTTCTGGAATTAGAGGAAAATGTTATCAGGATAATTTGACTATTAGATGTAAAACTAACTACATAAGTGTTAACTACAGCTGTGAAGTATATGTTTGGTTGTATCAATGATTAAATTCATCTCGGGTTTCCAAGGAAGGGAAAGGCTTGAAAATTGTATTGGATTGACGGCAGAGCAGGTAAGTTTAGTGTGATCCTGTATTTAGGTTGTGTACTAGTGTAGTGATTTTATATATGTCGGTTTTTTGTGTACGTTATATGAATTTCATGATTTTTGTTGAAGATTATAGTGTCTAGTCTTTCTGTATTTCTCTTGGAGGTTGCAAGTGTTTTGTTTTGATTAAATATGTATCTTCGCGCGCGTGTGAATGTGTGTGTGTGCGCGTGTGTGTGTGCGTGCGTGTGTGTGTGCGCGTGTGTTGGGTGCTAGTGTAATATAGGACATAAGATTTCTTTTGTCTCTCAACGTGAATCAGTGTTATCTTATTTTAATAATTTCTCGTTCTCTAATCCTTAAGACCAAACCCTGAGATCGTATAAGTTTCTCCATGGGTTTTGTCAGAGAATAAAATCTAGAAACCTGGAACATTCTGAACTCTTTAAATACAGGAAACATCCGGTCATTGATACAATTTATTAACAATCTTGTGGTACTCTTTCTCAAAGCCAGATCAGCATGACAATTACCTCATAATACAAACACATGAAACGCTGCTCTGCTAATTGCAGAAGCTTCATAGACGGCGAACTCGAAATGAAGCGATGAGCAGTAACAGCGTGCCAGATGGCGGGCAATTGGAGGCGCTTTCAATTCAGTTCAGCGCCTTATCGCTTCTCTTGCCGCTCTTGCCAGAATCAGATGATGCGCGCGAGGCGGTATTTCTCTCTAAGGGCACGTCACTTTTCACGGTCAGAGCCGCACAACTGCTCCAGAGAAAGGTTCAGCACTGCTCGGAAGCCAAGCGCGATATGACAGAAGACACTGACTTTTTTTTTAAAAAAAGTAAATCTGTTCTTCAAAGAAATCTTTAAACAAATGTATGTATAAGTTTTCAAAAATATGAGTAGTTTTCGCGAAATATCGCGTGAAATACAAGCAATTTTTCAACAATTATTTTCTCAAAATTATATATTTTATAAAGTTTTCTTGAATAGTACTTATAGTGCATTTTATAAACCTGGATTGTGACACTGGATTAAATGAGATTGTATCTTTTTTTTTTGTTGTTGTTGAAAATATCACCATTTTCGCTTAATTTTTGCCTACCTTCGAAACTGCAAATTTGAATTTACTGCACTTCTTTTTCTCAAGAGTGATTCAAGAGACATCACGTTGCAATACGATAATGGCAACACCGCGACACGCCTGTTGATATTCAGAGAACTTTTGTTGGGGAAATGTATCTCCCTGTGTGGAACTATTTCAGTTTCAATTATTCCTTATTTTCCGTGGCGAGGCTCAGGCCATGAGGCCTGCTGTTCTGTCTGACCACGCAAATTCCGCTACGCTCCTTTCATAAGAAAAAAAAAAGGTTTCCCTCAGGCGATGAAACATTTGAATTTTCCTAAGATGCTTCAAATGGGCTTGATAATGCAGTAAATTTACAACATTGGACAGCTGGCTTTACTTTCCCTCTGAAGAAAGGCGTACGAAGGATATTTACGCTCTTAGAAATCCACTGCTTCGATCGGGCTTGAATCCGCAGGACTTGGGTATAACAGTCCGATATACTAACCGTTCACCACCGAAGCCCTAAACCACCTCAGTCCGAACTACGAGTATGTATGCGGGTTTTGATTGTGGAACTTGTGATTAGTATTTGCTTTAAAATACCTTCTCTTTATGTATTCATAAATATTAGATGGCCTTCAGCTCAAGATGTTAAATTTATACTTCTTTTACTTTAAAAAGTTTTGATTGCTGATTATGGAATAATAATTCATTCAAAAATTGGAAGCTCATTTCGATGTAATTATGGCTAGCTTGTTTGAATTAATCATTGCTTGTCTATATAATCGTGTCGCGAATGAATTCTTAAAGAGTTGGGATTTATTCATGCTTGTTTCTTTTGTAGCTACAAGAAATGACAATTGTTCAATCTTACAATTTGCTTCACAATTTATCCTCCTATTTATTAACATTGTTGATAATTTTCATTGATTTTTCATAGGTGTATAAGCGTGTTCCCCTTCCGTGGACCCGCTCCCATGATTGATAGTTGTAGAATAGTTTTCCGTGCTTTTTCCGATCAACACCAGGTGAAAATGCCGGTGTAGTATCCTAACAATCGTCTCACGACTTCGCGATATCTTCCCGTCCTCTTCCTTGCCGTATCCTCACCCCTTGCACTTACGTGTATTCATTACTACGCATGTCAGGATATCAGTTGGGAGCTTAGAGCTGGCTGGTGCGGCGTACCGCTGATGGGAGATACCTGGTTGAAAAAACGCTACCGACGTGTAGGTCGACGGCGGATCTCGCTATCCAGCAAGGGAAGATAACCGCCACATATCGAGGGAAACATGCACTACACTTACGGGACTAATGACCTTAGCCGTTGACGTGCCCAGAATCATTAATCAATCGATGGTAGTTGTATAGGTAGTGCGTGTTCATTTCTACACCAAGAATCAATCATCATCTCGTAGTTCACAAGAAAAACTGCATTTTGTCGCCTTATTTATCACATCTGTATACCATATTTTCTTACAACAATAAACCGAATAGATCCCTGCATAAGGCGAATGTGAAACGCAAGTACATGAAGTTTACAATCACAAACGTACGAGAATTTTACGTTTCTTCTTTATTTAGCATAATCTGTTTTATGTTTTAAGTTTTGAGATCTCTGCTTGGCTTAATTTTCTCAGGAAAGATAATAAACATTTGTATTTCCAGCGACGAAAAAACTATTGTTTTGTAGAAAATTCATGGCTTGGAAATTACCACCCTGACCTTCGAGAAACAAGTTTCTACGCCCTTTTGTTTTGTTTTCCTTTGTCACGAATTTATTTCGCACTCGGTAATATTTAAAATTGCATCTTTTATGACACCTACTTTGGTTCCAATACTAATTTTACGAGAAGACATTTATAGTGAGCCGTATTTCGTTCAAAATGAGTCTCGCAGCAACTGTCTGCTTCAGCACCGATGTTCCTCTCCCCTTGGCCCCCTTGGACCCGGACAGGTGCGGGGAGGGGGAAGCCAAGGGGGTGGGGGCGGGGAAAGGGCGGGCGGGCCCAGCCGCCATGGCACAGGGTGCATCGAACGCAAAGCCCCTTTCACAGAAACCGCATACGGTGGCGTGATATGCACCGCTGTTCCGACTGATATATAACGAAAAGTTATTCTTGGACACTGCAAGAATAATTTACGATTGCATACCGGTTAGGATATCAGTAATTATACACTTCTAGGTATTTGTATGGAATCATCAAACACTTCCAGGTATTTAGATGGTCATTTTATTTCCACGATGTCGAAAACTTGAGAATTACTCATCTTACTAATCGACTCTATTTCATAATACGATCAGCTAAAGTCGTCCAGTATGCAGGTAAAATGTGAAAACAATATTTGTAAGAAGTATTGGTCCTAATCAAATATTTTATTAAAGGTCTCAAGAAAATAGAAGCCGAAAGACCTTAAATGTCAAAATCCGGCCGTGTTTGTCATAATATTCAAGTGTAACTAACTTTTTACGGAAGGGTTCGAATGTCCCAGTTCCTTGCCTTGATTGTACAAGTCGCGTCAATGATAAAATACAAATTATGCGCTGGTTTCGGCCAGCACATCCCTCGCACTCTTGACTTAAGCGTTGGTAACTTATCCCACACTGCCCATTCATCTAAAGTCTGATAAACTGAGAAGTTTCGTTATTAATATTAAATAAGAAGTTATTCAATACTAAGTGATCATCTGCGGAAAATAACCAACGAACCGAAACGTGAACGCCGTTTCGCGTGAAATGGAATCGGAGATAGCGGTGTGCAGAGGTGGATTTACGCATAGGCACAGTAGGCAGGTGCCTACGGCGGCAAATTTTCAAGGGCGGCAAATTTTCAAAGGCGCAAAATTTTCTTGATATTTTCGAAAACAAATTTAGGTTCTCTAAAAACTATAACAGCATAAATCATATTTTATTTTAAAAATATCATATAAATATTTAATACAAGCTATTTATTTGTCTGCTTCATTAGAGTATACCTTATGATTTCAGAAGTATATGAATCTGAAACTAAGGCCCGTTGACGAAAGAAAACATGTTGCAATTCTAGTTGTCATGTTTTAGTTTCCTTTTAATGTTAACGTTTCAGTGTTGAAACGTTAATAATGTTGAACGTTACTTGCTATGAAGATACAGTTTATATCCAAAATTAGCTAATCCAAAAAAATTATTTAATTTATGAAAACAATGTGCAAAATACAATGTTACTATTAAAGTTAAAACGTTTAAATCACTGAGGAATTGTTACTGAAACGTTACAATTCGAAATGTAACAATTTTAAACAGGGGGTGGCAAATTTGATGTGCCTACAGGCGGCAAAAATATTAATCCGCCCCTGGCGGTGTGTGACATTAATTCCTCTACTTTTGATTCTCTTCCCCCCCCCCAAAAAAAAAGATTTTAATTGAGATTTTGTTTGCTAGGATAGATCACAATAATTTAATAGTGTCTTGCATATATGAAACTTTTGAATGGTTAAGATATGCATCAGAATCGCCTTAGGATTCATTCCCAGTAAATAAAAATTAACACGATGTCGCCGTTGAATTCCACAGTGGAAATCGCTGTACGAAACAATAACACAGGAAACGTAAGCATGTTGATAAATTAAGAACACACAAATTATGAAAAGATATGTCAGAATATTTAATACGTAGAACTTTATATGTAATCACAATGAAATGATTTAAACGAAAAATAATTTATTATCACCAATCACAAGATAACCACCTACTTTAATGTTGTTCTCCCTAGACATTCGAGTAATAATTAGGCGAATCTATAACGGAAGGACTCTTAGCTTGAAAAACGAAGTTTTCAATATTTTCCTATTATAAAAAAACCGGATACGAGAATTGCTGTTCATCCAGAACACCGTCCGCAGCCGCCATTGTTGTTCGGAGGAGACTATTCTCTCGTCTTCCCCAAAGAAGTGCGGGTTACAGTTACAGGAAAAGCCTGTGTGATGTTCGATCCTCTTCCCGTTCTCTGAGAAGCCGAAGCCGATCTGCGGAAGAGGCCTATTCAGAGGGCTTGCCTCGCCTCGCCTCGCGGGCGGCCTGCGTATCTCCTATACGCCTCGGCTTGTTAACAGGTCGCTGCTTGTCGGCGCGGCGGCGAGCTCTGAAAGAGAGGGATCCATAGGCCGCCGCAGGCTGCGAGGCGCGGGAGATGGCGGGGCAAGGAGGAGGACAGGAGGTAGGGTGCCTGTGGAAGTGAAAGGACGGGGATGGGAAAGGAGAAGAGAGAGATAGAGAGAGAAAGACAGAGAGAGAGAGAAAGACAGAGAGAGAGAGAAAGACAGAGAGAGAGAGAAAGACAGAGAGAGAGAAAGACAGAGAGAGAGAAAGACAGAGAGAGAGAGAAAGACAGAGAGAGAGAGAAAGACAGAGAGAGAGAGAAAGACAGAGAGAGAGAGAAAGACAGAGAGAGAGAGAAAGACAGAGAGAGAGAGAAAGACAGAGAGAGAGAGAAAGACAGAGAGAGAGAGAGAAAGACAGAGAGAGAGAGAAAGACAGAGAGAGAGAGAAAGACAGAGAGAGAGAGAAAGACAGAGAGAGAGAGAAAGACAGAGAGAGAGAAAGACAGAGAGAGAGAAAGACAGAGAGAGAGAAAGACAGAGAGAGAAAGAAAGAAAGAAGGAGAGAGAGAGAGAAGGAGAGAGAAAGAAAGAAAGAAGGAGAGAGAGAGAGAAGGAGAGAGAGAGAAGGAGAGAGAGAGAGGAGAGAGAGAGAAGGAGAAAGAGAGAAGGAGAGAGAGACGGGAGTTGTAAGAAGAAAATGATAGGCCGGGGTCGGTCTACCCCGGCCAGGAAAGATGGGCGTGAGCGGTTTCGGAGAGAGTGAGTTGAGGAAAGAGATTCGACGAAGACAAGAGTTGGGGACGACTGAGGACGACGTAAAGGATGGGATCGTGGGCGGAAATGGAGCGACGATGGTGAAGGACGGAGATGGGGTGGAGATAGAGACGGAGAAAGAATGGAGACGGGGCGGAATGGAGACGGGGCGGAATGGAGACGGGGCGGAATGGAGACGGGGCGGAATGGAGACGGGGCGGAATGGAGACGGGGCGGAATGGAGACGGGGCGGAATGGAGACGGGGCGGAATGGAGACGGGGCGGAATGGAGACGGGGCGGAATGGAGACGGGGCGGAATGGAGACGGGGCGGAATGGAGACGGGGCGGAATGGAGACGGGGCGGAATGGAGACGGGGCGGAATGGAGACGGGGCGGAATGGAGACGGGGCGGAATGGAGACGGGGCCGGATTCCAAATGGAGACGATAGAGGCCGTGGAAAGGCAGAGGGACGAAGGGAAGGAAGGGCGGGGGCGGGGGCCGGGGCGGAGTCGATGGAATCGGCGGCGACCGTTATGCCCGGGCCGCTTCCGCCGCGGGGGCGTCCCGGTTTCTGCGCGTTCGCCCGGCCCCAGTTCCGGCGCGGGCGGGGTGGCCGGGGCGGCCGGGGGCGAGGTCAGGGGCGGAGGCCGCTCCGCGGGTGCGACAGCGCGTGGACGCCCGCTGATACACTGCCGGCCAAAAAAGTGCTCCTGTTCACGGTCTTGTGGAACCGACTGCGCTCCCCGCCTGGCACAGAGCTTTTAAGCATTTAATTGGCATGTAATGGCATTTTGGTGATGAATAATTGTCAACTGTTTCCTTTTAATATTGTCCAGAGTTACATCAATTTATCTGGAATGCATATTCGAATGGAAAAATAATTTAATTTCATGTATAAAGTTTGATATTTTTCTGGGATGCTTCATAATAATTTTCTCTTGATCATTATCTACTAGAATTACAACAAATATCCAATGGGAGTAGAAATTGAGAGAAAATTACACAGCTTCCGGTCATGTGAGGAGTGGCCTTGTGAAATTTCCAGCAACACGGGACAAATACAAAAACAATTTCGATTTTGACTGAAAAAAATTTGATTGTGTTATTCCGCCTATTCCTATACCTGGTATAAAGACTGAATTCTCATACTCATTGCGTCGTTGCGAAGAACACAACGAACGTAATTAAATATTTGCCTCCCGCCATTAAGTATTTGCTACCCGCGAGTTGGGCAATAGAACAGCAATTATGTTGTACATTCACGGTATGTAAATTATAAAGAGCAATTGTACGGTTTCAGTACATAAATTCGCGAAGACTTTTGTTAAAATATTTTATTTTTGGTAATGTTACATGAGTGTGCAACATTGTAATAGAGATAACACTGTCCGGTATCGTCGGTATGAGGGTCTCCAAGCTTTTTTTACATACTCAGAAAGTCGGGTAAGTTTAGAATCAATGAAATAGTTTCGATTTTTACTGAAAAAATGCAAATATTGATTGGATCATTTCCGCCTATTCTCATACTGCGCTTACTAACTGAAATCTCAAGTTCATTGTGTTATTACTTACGACACAACTGACGTCACGCATCAGGAAGGTTCCAAGGAAGAAGTCACCCGCCATTAAATATTTGCTATTTACGTGTTTCGTAATAGATACAACAGTAACTTTTCATGTTCTTAGTAAGTTCTTATATAAAGAACTGCTGTAATGTGAATTCGTATATTTTATACTATGTTATTGCAGTTTTTGCGAATACTGTCTTTTTAAATATTTAAAGTAGCCCAGCGCAGCGCAAGAGTATTTTATATTGTTCTTGTGGAATGCATGTTAATTTTTGGAAAACCATTTTGTGTTTTTTTGTCTTTCAGTGGCATTTTTTCTGCTACAGGCTAGGTGTTTTATACTAATATTTGATCGCAAATTGTAATTCAACGAAGCCACGGCAAAAACCTAACCGCAAATTCATTTCTTTATCATATTTTATTTTGTGCAGTTAATAAAATATCATTACCCGAAAATTTTATATTATTTTCTCGCTCTTTTGAGAACCATTAAATACTCATTATTCAGTATTTAACTCCAAAAATGAATAATTACATCTAAGACAATGAGTACCGTTACTTTCATTTCTCCTCAATTTAGAAGAATTATTGTTTTAAAAATTTGACTACTATTATATCACTAGTTTTTTACTTGTTGGTTGAAAAGAAGTAATCGTTTCACTTGATAGCGTAAATTATATTGATTAGAAGGAACAGGTGGAGCTTTCTCACCACCTGCTGTAAAACATTCCAGTTTTCCAATGATCTACCAAAGACACTCTACTCGTCTTTCTTTTTTCGTTTCCACCTATTTCTTCCTTGTGCATTTAATTTGTAAGCAGACTGACGACAAATATTTTTCGTAAAAGTGTTACTTTTAAATAAGACTTCTAGATTCTACTGCAACTTTATAATGTCACTTTGTAATATGCGTGATTGCATAATTGAATTTCAGTAGAATTTTAAAACAAATTGGGAATTTGATATTAGAGTAGTACAGTAGACGACTGTAACATTAGGGAATATCCACATATAGAAATTAAATGTTGTTTTTCTCTTTGAAATTTGTTTCGTTTCTGTCAAATATTATGTTTCACAATGATTCAACGGTGAATATATTATGTACACTCAAGCTAAAACTTCAGAATATTATCTGTACATAAAAATGCTTAAAATATGGCTACAGCGAAAAGGTGGATTGATAACATTTCGTACGTGCTAGCTCAGTTTAGTTGCGGTTTTCCGTTCACAGCTGTGCTTTTTAAACTGACTTGTTTCTAAAGAGACATTAATCGTTCTATTTTAAGAAATTTCAAAACGTTATAAAATTATGATCGACACAAACGTGATCAATAATGAGACTTAATTCGAATTGAACAAGATTATTTGCCAAAAGTCCACACGTGGCAGTTTCTCTTTTGGCTTACGCAAAACGTCATGGCTGTCCACGGGTATTTTTAAACCCGGCCGGGGCGATCTTCACCATTTCTTCACGAAGAGACACTAATGTGACGTTTCATCAGCTCCCTATGCAGATCCGGCCTTGGCATTTGAAAACTGGTCCCGAAGTAAACAGTCGTATCCTGTGTCAAGAGAACCATGGACCCCTCGCCCGGCCGCGAGGCCTCGCCTACTCTCCCTGAGCAGCCCAGCCGTCGCCTCTGCTCTCAGTCACTCGCCGAGCGCCCTCCCCCACCTTCCCCCGTCCCACCTGCGCGGAGGACGCTGAACCAAAATTACACTCTCAGATGGCGCTAACGGGAGTCGCTCTGGCCCTGCGTCACTTCCGAGCGGCGCGCTGGCATCGTTCCGCATCATACGATTCCTTCCACGTGTTTCGAACCGCGTCGCTGCTGCTCGCTGCTCATGAATTTTCGTGTTTCGTAAGCGTTCAGGCGAGTCGGGGGACGGACGAGCGAATAAGCGAGGAGGTGAACGAATGGGGTAGCGAACGCGCAGGTGGGTGAGGGAGTGGATGAGGGAGTGAGTAAGCGAGTGGAACGATCGTAACAAGCGAGTGAACGGGTGAACGAGCAAAGGAGCGGATGAGAGAGAGTGAACAAGCAAAGGAGGGGATGGGAGTGAGTGAACGAGCAAAGGAGCGGATGAGAGTGAGTGAACGAGCAAAGGAGCGGATGAGAGTGAGTGAACGAGCAAAGGAGCGGATGAGAGTGAGTGAACGAGCAAAGGAGCGGATGAGAGTGAGTGAACGAGCAAAGGAGCGGATGAGAGTGAGTGAACGAGCAAAGGAGCGGATGAGAGTGAGTGAACGAGCAAAGGAGTGGATGAGAGTGAGTGAACGAGCAAAGGAGTGGATGAGAGTGAGTGAACGAGCAAAGGAGTGGATGAGAGTGAGTGAACGAGCAAAGGAGTGGATGAGAGTGAGTGAACGAGCAAAGGAGTGGATGAGAGTGAGTGAACGAGCAAAGGAGTGGATGAGAGTGAGTGAACGAGCAAAGGAGTGGATGAGAGTGAGTGAACGAGCAAAGGAGTGGATGAGAGTGAGTGAACGAGCAAAGGAGTGGATGAGAGTGAGTGAACGAGCAAAGGAGTGGATGAGAGTGAGTGAACGAGCAAAGGAGTGGATGAGAGTGAGTGAACGAGCAAAGGAGTGGATGAGAGTGAGTGAACGAGCAAAGGAGTGAATGAGAGATTGAGCGACCAAAGATGTTGACGAGAGAATGAGCGAGCAAATGAGTGGATGACAGTCAGCGAGCAAACGAGTGTGTGAGCAAGGTGTGAGTAGATGGGTTGATGAAAGCGGACGAGTGAACGCATGGGCAGGCCAGCGAGCGAGTGGGTGGATGGATGGGCGAGCGCGGGAAGATTGGGTGTGTTATATTGTTATCGTAATTGGGCAAACGAGCGGCTGGGGGCACGCGAGCGAGTTAAGGCTCTCACAGACCGGCGCGGGAGATCCGCAGCGAGTGCGGCGCGGAACGCTCCGCGCTAGACGCGGCGGCGGAATCCGCGGGACCGTTCACACCCCAGTGACAATTATGACTCAGCGTTTGGTGACAGTGTTCCTCATCCGATTAACAAAAGCAAGGGGAGCTCGATCCAGAGAGGAGCGAAATGTCCCGAAGGCGGGCGGACTTCAACGAAACTCGAGCGGCGGCGGTTGTTCGCGCAGGAAACGCGTCCGACTGCGTTCCCAAATCCGCAGGTAGGAAAAACGCTGCCAATCCGCTGCCGCGACGCTCGCCTGCCGCGCAGATCTGAACGTGCTCGTAAGGCAACACGTGACGCGAAATATCCGCTGCGGCCATTCCGCGTAGGCTGCGGGTCTTCCGCAGAGAGAGCCTTTGTTGAGAGCCTTTATAGAACGAGTAGGCAAACCGCTCCGAAACCAGCTGGAGCAGACGGATGGGAGTTTGCGAGCAATGGAGTAAATGAGAGTGAACGAGCAATGGAGTAAAAGAGTGTGTGAACAAGGAGTGAGTTGGGCATTTAGGTGGCCGAAAGTTCGCTTTGCAACTTAATTTCTGTCAATAGATTTTATGCTGAATTAGAAATGATAGCCCAAAAAATTAATTTACGGCTCAGTTATGTTGAAGGTAGTAAAGAATATGAAAACTGTGAAATTACTCATGTTTTATTAAGACAGCCAGTGCTCACATGGTGTATGCATGCTACATGTTAGCCACTCATCATCTGGAGCGTTTCTCTGTCTAGTTAAAATTTCGCAAAGACATGTGCTGATTTCAAATGTGGTCAACATGATGTTATCAAACAACTCTTTTCTTGTAATATGTATAAATTCACAATAACTTTGATTCCAATTTCATGTTAGGTGAGATCAATATTAAACTACTGATTGTGATCATGGTTGAGAAATTAAGAAGGTAGCTACTCAAACATTTTTTGTTAATTATTAGTATTATTATTGTTTAATGCAAATGAACATGAATATATATTTTTATTTCTTTTAAATTAATGAGATGTAACGAATTACATTGAATGGACAATAGCCTATTGTAAGCGTGGTAGGCATAAGAGTTGGAGCAAACGCGCACGAACTTGCGTCGACGCCGGGGCTTGGCCGCTGCTTGCGGCGTAATGCACTTCTTTTCGAGTCGGTAAATAAATGCTTCTATATATACGCCGCGCCGCAGCGCCGTGACGCCATCCGACGTCACGCCGCCACGCCCACTGGGGACGTGCCCTCGAAGGCACCGCGCAGGCTCCTTGCTGTGACGTCAGCAGCACCCAATGCACGTCACGCCAACTCCCTGACTTCGTGTGGACGAGTGCTAGGTTTGCACGGAGCAGTAAGGTGTACCCGTTGGTTTCGTGTTAATTGATTCAGGGACTAGATAACTACTGGATAAACCAGCGGTGGTTGTGAATTTGAACTCACTTTAAGCTAAGTGGCTGATACTCTTAAATAAACTTGAAAAAAAAAAGGTTAGAACAATTTCAGTGAATGGTGTTGCAATTTAGTATTCAGCGCGTCGAAATACATAGAGGTGCATGTTTGTAGTCTTTGAGTCTGACTTGTTTTTCCTGTGAGTGTATACCTATGTAATCAAGTGTGTGTCTCTTTTATATATTAATGTTATATTCTGTATTAGTCAATTTCGCTTAGTTTTGAAATTATAAGCGTGAAATGTCTACAGACTGACTTCGTCTGTGTTCAATCGAATGCTGTGAAAAATAAGACTAGTTTTGTCGATTCTGTTTGTAAATGTTAATGTCATTTTATTTCACTACAAACTCTAACGTGAATAATGCTGTCAATATGCTTACCTAGTTATTGAGAAACTATAATAGCTACATTTGCAATAGATGTACCAGTACGGAAGTATATGAACACCGGAACAAATAGAGGAAACGAGTATCAAATATATTGCAGGTCGATGTAAAGAAACTTAAATTGTGGTTCATAAAATGGCATTGGAAGGAGCATGTAAAGATAATAAAAGCAGAAGTAAATGTCATACTTAATAAATATGCCTGTCTATTAGGAAACGAAAACGAGTTGTTCGAATATGAGTAATAAATGATTTAAGATACCGACAGATGCCAAAGCCAATATGAATGTATGAAGTACAACTTAGGGGCTGAGTCAGATGTGATCATATTCAGGCAGTACTCAACATTTCATATTCTTAGCAAGATTTTGCCCAATGCTGTCGATTCTGTTTATTTCTATTCTGACAGACGTCGTGGTACGAATATTAAAATCGTAGAAGTAATGCAAGAGGGTGTGCTAAAACTTAAGCAGCATCAACGAAATCCCATTGAGACATCAAAGTTCATTGATTTCAATGGAGAAAGAAAACTGAAAAGGAAAAATCCGTTTTTGTTGCACTATTATTTTTCCTGTAACAATCTTGCGATTTCTGTCATTGGACGTGTGTGTTACTTAAACAGTTGATATTATTGTAGTGTAGTTAAACCAGCCACCGGGGGAGCAAGCCAGCTCAACTTGGTGCCGGTCCCAAGCCCGGATAAATGGTGAGGGTTGGCGGCAGGAAGGGCATCCGGCCGTAAAACTTTTGCCAAATCCAAAGAAAAATGGAAAGAGAGAATGAATCAGATAAGGTAACGGCTAGGGCGTACCCCGCATATAGCGACGCTCAGCAGCTTCGCCTGACTGCTGTGACAGGACAAGGGCTACCCCACCTACGAGTGGGGTTAAAGAAGTTAGTCAGGATAGGAACTCTCAATATTGGGAGTATGACGGGAAAAAGTAGAGAGATTGCGGATTTGATGGCAAGGAGGAGGATTAACATACTTTGCGTGCAGGAAACAAGGTGGAGAGGCAATAAAGCTAAGGAGATAGGTGAGGGATATAAACTGATATACAGTGGAGCAAACGGACAAGGAAGGAATGGTGTTGGAATAATCCTGGATAGAGAATGGAAGGAACATCTAGTAAGAGTAAACCGTAGGGATGACAGGATCATGAGTGTTGGTCTTGATATTGGGGGTGCAACGACAAATATCGTATCTGCTTACGCACCTCAAGTCGGATGTGATGACGAAGATAAGGAAAACTTCTGGAGAGCCCTAGACCAAGAAATAGGAGAAATACCAACTGACGAAAGATGTTTTCTTGGTACAGATCTCAATGGGCACATTGGCTGCGAGAGATTGGGCGTAGAGAGAGTGCATGGTGGCTGGGGACTGGCTAGTCAGAATTTAGAGGGAGAGAGAATATTGGACTTTGCTGTTGCTAGCGATATGGCTGTGATTAACAGTTTCTATAAGAAGACTGAGAACCAATATGTTACCTATAGTAGTGGTGGAACAGAAACTCAGATAGATTTTATATTATGCAAAAGGAATCATCTTGTGGAGGTCAAGAACTGTAAAGTTATAAAGGGTGAGAGTGTATCTAGTCAACACAGACCTGTGATAGTAGACTGTGATTGAAGATAAAAAGGAAATGATTTGAAGATAAAAAGGAAAGGGAAACAACTGGGAGAGCGGAAGATTAAATGGTGGAAGTTAAAAGATATAGTTCTTGCGGAGGCCTTTAAATCTGAGGTTCTGGGGAGGATTTCGACCAAAGAGAAGGCTAATGACTGGTGGGAGACCAACAGCAAAGTTATAATGCGAGTGGGAGAAGAAATACTTGGAAGAACATCAGGAAAGGGGCAGCCCGGAAACAAAGAGTCGTGGTGGTGGAACAGCGAGGTGCAAGAAATTATCAAGGCAAAGAAGGAAGCCAAGAAACAGTTTGACAGAGAAAGGAGCGTGGCAAACAGGGAAGCGTACAAAAGAAGTAAGAAAGAGGCTAAACGGGCTGTTGCAATAGCAAAAGCGAGAGCATTGGATGAGTTGTACGACAAGTTGGATGCACCGGAGGGAGTAAACAAGTTGCACAGAATAGCTAAGGCCAGGGATAGAGCATCAAAAGACTTTACACATATCCGGCAAATGAAAGATAGCGAGGGAGTTGTGCTCAGAAGCGAGAAAAACATCAAGAAGAGGTGGAGTGACTACTTCAGCAAATTGCTGAATGAAGAGCGTCCAAGAGTTGATAGGGGTAAAGGAATTGCAAACGAAAATGTTACAATAGGCATAGAACGGGGAGAAGTTAGTGAAGCTTTAAAAAGAATGAAAAATGGCAAAGCTGTAGGGCCGGATGGTATACCAGTAGAAGTATGGAAGGCCTTAGGTGCGGAAGGTATAGACCTGCTGCTAGATCTGTTTCTTAAAATATATAAAGAGGAAAAAATGCCCGATGTTTGGAGGGATAGTGTGTTGGTGCCACTATATAAGGAGAAAGGCGACATCCAGGACTGTAAAAACTACAGAGGAATAAAACTGGTCTCGCACACATTGAAGATTTGGGAACGAGTGATAGAGCAAAGACTGAGGAAGGAAACATCAATATCAGAGGAACAGTTCGGCTTCATGCCAGGAAAGGGTACAACGGATGCTTTGTTCGCCCTGAGACAGTTACTGGAGAAGCACGGTGAAAAGCTGAAGGAACTACATCTAGCCTTCATAGACCTGGAGAAAGCATATGACACAGTACCTAGAGAGGAGATGTGGAGGTGCATGAGAGTGAAAGGAGTGCCGGAAAAGTATGTGCGGCTGGTGAAGGACACGTATGATAGAGCACACACCAGAGTAAGATCAAGTGTGGGACTGACGGAAAGATTTTCCGTGAGAGTGGGAGTACACCAGGGATCCGCTCTGAGCCCATATTTATTTAATATAATAATGGATGTGTTGACGGAAGGAGTGAGAGAACAGGCCCCGTGGACTATGCTCTTTGCAGATGACATAGTGGTGGTAGATGAGAGTAAAGATGGATTGGAGGATAAACTGGAGAGATGGAGAGAGGCAGTCGAGGAAGGAGGACTCAGGATAAGCAGAGCAAAAACTGAATACATGTGGTTTGGAGGAGATGGCAGGCCCGGAAGCATCACACTACAGGGGCAATTACTGACTAGAACGGGAGAGTTCAAATACCTCGGCTCCTATGTCAACGAGAAAGGGGAGCTAGACAGGGAAGTTAACCACAGGATACAAGCTGCCTGGATAAATTGGAAGAGAATGACAGGGGTGCTGTGCGACAGAAGGATTCAGAGGAAAATGAAGGGAAAGGTCTTCAAAGCTGTTGTGAGGCCGGCAATGATATATGGTAGTGAAACCTGGCCGGTGAAGAAGGCTCAGGAAAAGAAGTTGGAAGTGGTAGAGATGAGAATGCTGAGATGGTCAATGGGAAAGACCCGGAAAGACAGGATCCGGAATGAAGTAATACGGAAGATGGGAGGAGTGATCGAGGTTTCAAAGAAGATTCAGGAACGAAGATTGCAGTGGTTTGGACATGTCATGAGAAGGGAAGAGGAATATGTGGGAAGGAAAGTGAGTAGTATGCAACTGGAGGGGAAAAGAAGGAGAGGGAGACCAAAGAGAAGGTGGAAGGACTGTGTCGTGGAAGACCTGCGAGAGAAAGAGTTAATCGAGGAAGATGTGTTGGACAGGATTGAGTGGAGGAGAAGAGTAAGGAACAGCGACCCCTTACCACTAAAAGGGAAAAGCTGAAGAAGAAGAAGAAGAAGATTATTGTAGTGTAGTTGTTTTAATAAATACTGTTAAGTTAATAAAAGTACTTTATCATTTATCACACTTTAAAATGTGTTAAAAATAAATTTAATTTGTCATTATTACAAAAATTTCGTCATAAATCTAAATCAATGCAGTTCAAATCATTGCATTCCGCTGCAGGTGTTTTCACCAGTACCGCTCCCACCCCCACAGACATGTTTGTCCGCAGAATCTTCTCAAAAGGGTATTGAACTACGATCATTGTAGTGACAATTCAGCATTATTTTTAATAGTTCCATTTTGTCACATAATTTTCTGTATTGTAATTTTCATCATTAGTTGGTCCTCTAATAGAAAAATATATCTTTTAGAACAGCACATCTTGCGCCTTCATCGAGGACCAGAAACGAATTCCAGTTCCCCGAGAAGGAGACCTGTTCTGGTAAGTCAAAAGAGAACTTGAAGACTTAAATATTTACTTTTGTTACTTATTACTGTAGAAAGAGTGAGTGTTTGTGACGTTTGTGAGGGAAGTGAAAAGACATTTATTGCACAGAGACAAATGAAAGGACCGTCGCAGAAAGCATTTTCTCAGAGGGAACTGGACGAAAAATGTGTTTGAGCTAGAGCCTCAGACGAAGAAACGATATGGGATAATAACAAGAATCTGTAGTTCATTTGCCTTTGCAAATAGATTTATTACACGCTAGCGGATATTTTCTTACCAACTCTTGTCAAAAACGCTCGACGTAATCTGCATTCATAATTCAACTTAATATAAAGATCTCTACCTATATAGTGGGTGCCCAGAGTCGATGGTCGAAATCAACATCCACTGAAGCTGGAAAAAGACCCAAGAAGAAAGAAAAAATCTTACTTGTAATGAATACTCATTGAAATAAATTTATAGTATTTGCAACTTTTATGGTGGTATGATATTTTACGGTCATCATTTATCAATCATTTCATTATACAAGTACTACTTTTCACTTTTCGCTAAAATTAATTTATATTTGAGTTTCGGAATTTTTAAATTCACTCTCTACAGTTTCGCGAGTTTTGCACTGAACCAAGTCGTCGTTATCGATGTCGAAACTTCATTCCATCACAGGGACTCCGCCCTTTGGCGTAGCTCATTTGCGACTTTGTCACACGGCGGCTTTTGCGACTTTGTCACATGGCACACATACTTTACTGTGAGCGTGGGCGTCTTCCAACGTCAGCCAGGTGGGTTCGTTTCTGCCGCGAGGGAAGCGGCGATTAGATTGGTAGATAATTCATAATCCAATCGCCCACTTTTAAGTTACAAATATATCAAGGGTATTTCGGTTAACACTGTGTCATAGGCGTGCGCAGCCTAATACAAGAGGGGGAAAGAACATTTGTGAGATCTCTTTTACTTTCTCGCCCTTACGAAACTACTTCGTAAAAAAAAGTTATGTAATCATGCGCCTGAAAATGAATTTTTGGCAGAAGACTCTTATCGTCGGGCACTGGTAACGAAAAAATGGATATATCCGGTTGCTAAATATAGGAAAGAAATTTCTCCGACACGTGAAATAGCCGGAATCCATGTTTTGTGGGTCCTTGATACCGAACGTGGGTGTGGGTGTGGGTCCTTGAAACGATGACAAAACGTCTGTCAGCTGTACTGTCTATTCTGATTCTGTCCGTCCGTCCATCTGTCGTCCATGTGTCTGCTGACTGTCCGTTTGTGGTCAAGACTAGCACCTAAACCGATTTTCTTCAAAATTGATATTCCCCAATCGATCTAAATGAACTCGAGGCTTTGGGAGTTTCAAACAGATATTTTGCTTTTTGAGCGTACTTTACATGAAGCCACAAAAAGTATTTCAAAATTTTCTCAAAAATGGCAGTCTTTTTTTTTCCATCTAAGTTTGTCTTAGAATAGCGTAAAGGTAGCGTAAAGTAAAGAATGGTACAGGTTCGTTGAAATTCCAAATTTTTTGAAAATTCAAAGTGCTTTTTGTGGGACTTCGTTAAGGTCATTTGAGCTTATGTGAAAATGTGCATTTTGAAGCTCGTTGAGCGTGAGCGATATTTCGAAACAAAAAGTAAATTTATGTAATTTTTGAAAACGAAAAGAATGTAGGAAAATAGTTTGCATTATCTAGTACGTTACATTTAGCACTATCCGTACAAAAGGTTTGAAGAAACAATTAGTAGCTATTTTCGACAAAATAGCGTTAAGTGTTTCTGAAAAGACCCAGTTTTAGAGAAACTTTGTAAGACATCATTTGATACAATTGTACTCACAAACGCAATAATCTGTACCAAGTATCATTAATGTAAATATTATCGACATGAACGATGTGTCAGAAAAATGAATTAGTGTATTTTTTTAAAAAGAAACAAACGAGTACAGCCAAATGGTGTGATGTCATCTTCTACAGTACATTGAGGACTATCTCTTCCTAAAGTTTAAATTATGAAATGAAAGCCATTTTTGTGAAAATCGTGATATTGCCCTTATTGTACTCATCATTACGCAAGAGATACGATTTTTTTAAATGTACAAGATATTAAGGAACTAATTGTTTACAACAAATTTCGTTTCAAGAAACAGTCTTTTTTCAATATTGAATTTTTCGGAGGACACCAAAAAAATCAACCTTTTTTAATTTTCGAAAATTGAGAGCTACAAAGACAATCGGACCTATGCCCTCTTTTTAGGGTATTTCACTCTATTCTTACAAGACATTTAAAGAATACGTTTGGAGCAATTATTGAGAGAATGTTGAAAATGTGTCGAGGGAATTCTTTTTTCGAGCCAAGAAGACAAGTGCTAATCTTTCCAGGTTCATATACAGCACTTTATACTTTCCGATTTTGTTTTTTAACCACGTAAAACGTTCATTTTCTCTGCACCTAAACGTACTATTCTCCAATTTTAATTTTTTTCTTAATTTAGGAAATGGGGTTTTGTTGTCGAAATGGTAGTTACCATTTAAACAATTTGAAACCCCCGTTTGTATAACATGCCCAATTTTACTAACCGCCAGGGGCCAAGAAATTCAAATCGGACATTGTTCCAGTCATAAATGGAAAGTACTCAGGTGGGAAGAAACGACGTCGAGTTTAAACGCCCATGTCTACAACGTCGATTGTAAAACCTAAATGTAAATTATGTAGTGTGAAATTACGATTATGAAAGATGAACCAATATGTATGCCCAAATGGGACTGGAAATCATGATCAGCCAAAACATATCAACATCTTCGTTTAGTATGCAATCTGTTTTTTTTTTAATAAAAGATTGCTAAGAGGCTAAATAACCCACACTCAAGACTCATTCATCCCTTTTGCCTTAGGGAGCAAATGATCCTAGTTTCCAACCCAACCCTTTCTGTCTTGTCTCTTCTCCCATTGAAACACACATTTAATTCGCGGGTCCCGAGTTCGTGATGTGATGTCACCCGACAGGCAGCAAGCAGTCTTCTAGTTCAGTGAAACGCCGCAAGGCTGCGTGCGCAGGCCAGGCCGAAGCACGATCGCGAAGAGATGGCGTATCGCCACCGCCAATGCCCCGCCCTGCCCCCGCCCTGGCCCGGCCCGGTCCGGTCCGCGCCGCGCCGCGCCGCGCCGCGCCGAGAACCTCGCCCCACCCCACCCCTCTCCACACCACTCCAACCACTCCACCTCACCCCACCTCACCCCACCTCACCCCACCTCACCCCACCTCACCCCACCTCACCCCACCTCACCCCACCCCACCCCACGTCACCCCACGTCACCCCATGTCACCCCACCTCACCCCACCTCACCCCACCTCACCCCACCTCACCTCACCTCACCTCACCTCACCTCACCTCACCTCACCTCACCTCACCTCACTCGCTCCTCCTCGTCACGCTCCATCCATCCCCGCCCTGTACCTCACCACCCCATCCCACACCTCTTCACCCCGCTCCTCCCCTCCACCCCACCTCCGCCCCGCCCCGGTACAGCCCAGCAAGGCCCGGCCCGGCCAGTCCCCTCCCGTACCACCTCACTCCGCTCCGCTCCGCTCCGCACCGCCCCGCCCCGCCCCGCCCCGCCCCGCACTGCCGGCCTCGCCCCGCCCCGCCCCGCACTGCTTGCCTCGCCCCACCCCACCCCACCCCATCGCATCGCATCCCATCCCACCCCATCCCACCCCACACCACCCCACCATCCCACCACCCCCACCACCCCACCTCACCCCACCCCAAACCACGCCAAACCACCCCAACCCACCCCAAACCACTCCAACCCACCGCACACTAACCGGACTGGAAACCACCTACACTCGCTCCACCTCGCCATGCTCCATCCCAAACCCCTCCTCTCCCCTCCCCACCCCGCCCCGTCCGCGCGAGAGCGAGCGTCATCCGCGATTATCGCCTTCCCGGAAATTCCCGCGCGGAGAGCGAAATCGCGCAAACTGGGCTAATTGCGACAGGCTATCTCCGGCCGGCGCGAGCGAGAGATACTACGATTACGGGGAGGCGATCGGAGAGGTCAGAGAGAGAGAGAGAGAGAGAGAGAGAGAGGGAAGGAGAGGGGGAAGAAAGATAAAAAATAATAATAAATATAATAACAATAACAACATAAGTAATAACATTACGACAAAAAACAAGCCGGGCCGTGTGACACCCAGATATTACGTGATCTCGAGCTGGAATGGAGAGATGAAGATGAACAAGAATGAAGAAATAAAGAGAAAAGAAAGGAGGAGAAAGGAGAGGAAGAGGAGAAGGTGGAGAGGAAGAGGACAAAAAAGTGAAATGAATCTATTGGGAGAGTCTCGAGTTAAGAGTCCAAATGTCGCCACTAAGTTTTTGTACTCGAGCGACAAATAAGCTGTTTCACCTTCTACAGCACATCCTTCATTATTCAATGATTTATTTCTACTGCTTAAGGTGAATGTTGCAATCGTGGAGACTGATCTACAAGTCATTCTCGTCAAGAACTTTCCAAAACTACCCGTCATATTTAAAAATATTGATAATATTATATAATAATGATAATAGTTTACATTAGACAATTTTCCAATATTGATCTTCATGATGGTGAATACCAATGTTTTTTTTACATATGACCGGTAGTTTTGTAAAGTTATTTATAATAATAATAATAATAATAATAATAATAATAATAATAATAATAATAATAATAATAATAATAATAATAATAATATATTACAATTATTGCCTTAAAAGAAAAAAATCAGGAAGAAATCAATGAGAATGATGCTATAATATCTTAAGAAGCGACGAAATGGCAACGATTATATTTATAAAATGTTATTTATTAACTTCATTAAATACCGTGAAGATAATCGTCTCAGACTGGTATGGAAACCCATTCCATTGTTAACGATCTGAAGAAAGCAAGACAGTATACTAAGAAAGATTTCATATTAGTTACGTCTCTGTTAATCCATTTTTCTTTGAAAAGCTCGTTAGAGAGGAAATACATGACGATGATATTGGAACGATTACAACTCAGATTCCAGTAAATAACGGAATTCCGTTTCCATATTAATTTTCTGGTCACATGTGTGAAAATCGTAATTAACACAGTGCCGATACAAAATGTTAACAGGAATATGACTACGCGAAAGGAGACCTTCTTAACGATAAAATAACAGTAGTGAGAAGAGTGTAATAATGCGAACTGAAGTGAAATAAAACAAAAATAATGTGCTTATCAACAGAACAATCAACAGAATACCATGAAAAAGAGGATGGGGAAATGCATGCAAATTGTAGGAAATGAGATATTAACAGGACAATCGAACCAAAATAGAAAGGGAACCATAAAGAGAATAGAGAATTCTAAGTGGAGGAAGAAGGATCAGTTTCAGACGCTTAACGGCTAACTCCCATCTGTCGCATTGTCGGAAGAACCCGAAGGTCAGCGACTGACAGTGAAGCCGTGGCGCCGGCCGAGGGGGGGGGCAGCGTTGCGAAAATGCGTGCCCTTCCCCGCGCGTTTCCCTCGACCGTTAACCCACAAACTGACACGTTTCCCCGCCCTTCCTTTCGCCCACCTCTTTGGGCCTAACCTCTCACCCACCCGTCCCACAGGTCCCACTCGCTCGCCCCCTCGCCTGCCCCCTCGCCTGCCCCCTCGCGCGCCCCCTCGAACCCGCCCCCTCGAACCCGCCCCCTCGCCCGCCCCCTCGCTCGCTCCTCCGACCGGCCGCTGGACAGTATGGACTTGCCCCCTCCTCGGGGCGGTCGTGCCGCCGCCCACGCCTTGGCTGATGAAACTTTAACGCGTTCGCGGAAGAGCGCTGTCGGCGTGGCGCGGACCGGTGATGACCGGGTCTTCGCGAGACGCTGATGGGTTTCTCCTCTCTGCGACAGCTCTTCTCGCAACCAGACCTACTCTCAGAGCGAGGACTAACCACATGGTGCTGATGCATGGATTTCCGCACTCTCGTCTAATCTGTCTTCCATTTGGATACCGGGAATTTATGGAACAATTGCCAAGTTTCAAAGCGCTTTTAAGAAATATGTGAACGAGTCTATGTCGCAATAACGTGAACGAACAGCACCCTCGCATCGAGAGGCCCCAACAAAGTGGGGGTTGCAGCTCTATTGAGTGATGGAAATGTAATTTCCAAACATTAGAACACTAATATATAATAAATCGTAAGCAGTTCATCTAAATTAATTTGAAGAAATTAATAAACGCTGTATTCGAACATTAGATAAATAATTTTATCCGTTGTGTCCTTGTCAGATATGTTCACCGCCGCGAACGTAGTTTTGGCTTCGATTTCCACAGGGCATTCGAGTTTTTGTATTATTTCTGCAATGAGATAATTGCCGGTATTAAAATTCACATAAAACAAAAATGAAGTTTCGAAACTAGGGTGATCGCACTCCAGCACTTTCCAACAAACACTATTGTTTCGACACGTTTTACACTAGTTGATTTCATGATCGAAGTTGTTATTGTTGCTATCGCTGTTGATGACAACGAAATATAATTATGTTACTTCAAAAATTTCACTTCCCTGTGTATATTGCATTAATGAAAGATCTTTATTTCTTTCTGGAATGTACTATCTCTTAAATCAGTAAAGTTTCTTACTTTCTTGAGAAAGACGATTTGTTAGCAGCAGCAGCAACATAAGAACAGTTACACAATTTCTATCTCCTGATATCTTCCACACACTCAAGTTCACTACAACGCTCTTATAAAACTGCACGGAAAAGCATTAAAGGGTTTCTTTCTACCAGAACGACCAACATTACACAAAACAAACTGCAGTATCAAATACGTATTTTAAATCCACAAACCTAACATCATATGAAATCAATTTCCCTAAACATTGTAAATAATGCATTCAATACTGTCAAGAATTGACTGAGCTTGTGTACTTTCAATAACGCGCGAAATTCAATTAAAAGATTAAAATGCAAAGTTTCCCATGAAGACAGAAAATTGGTACTTTCTCGGACACCAAAGCGGACCTCTCACCACCTCGTGCTTAGAGGGGCAATTGCGGTGCGGTGCAAGCTAGTGGCTCTATCGGCTCTATCTATGAGAGTTGCGGGCTGAATGCGCACGGAGCCCAATGTCGAGGCTGAGGACGCGCGGTGAGTAAAAGAGTAAAGAGAACGCGTAGTAAAGCATCTCAAGGGTGTGACGTCGGTGTGCTGCGAGGGAGCACACGACACGCCAGACGGGGCACTTGACGGGCACTCTCCATTTCAAAATGCTTTTATATTCATCGATAAGGCTGCAAAATCTGGAACATTGAATGAAATTAAAAGGAAAATGTAGATTCCTAACATGTACAATTTTGTTTCGTTAAATCGATGATTGTAAAAACGTGCAACCTAAGCACGAGCCGCCACTGCGTTTTCTTCCTTTTGCTACATTCGATTATGAATTAAAATAGTTTACAAAATCAAGATGAATCGCAATGAGTAATAAATAAGATGGCGAGAGAGCGAGAAACAGCTTCACAGCACACAATGACGTGCGCAACTGAAAATAAGAGGGGGCAACTTCATTTCAGGGCCCTCTCATTCCGTTAATCATTTTTGCTAACATCTGACATACTTTACTATTACTAAATAAACAATACTACAAAGAGATTAAAATTATAAGTGTAATAATGTGTTTAATAACTACAGTTGACTCTATGTTTGACCATTTGCAGGGTTCCCAGATACTTTGGAAAGCCCCTTTCGCAAAAGTCATAATCAATTCACGAAATTATCAGGTTAAAGAAGGCTAAAATCAGAGAGAGAACATCTTTTAGGGAGATATGTTTCTACATTCGTATGTGGTATGCAAAAAAAATAAAAAGTGTAACATGAAGTAATGATGCACCTACTATATCGTCCACGTTGAGCCTGTTTTATCGTACGTCAAAATAATGTCATTAAGAAACTGCATCTAAATACTCCTTTCTATTCATCTTTCAAATAAATAGATTATGACTTGTTTCTGAATATGTATTTATTGATTAGCTGTGTAACACAATGAATAGTATTTCATTATTATGTCATCTCAACTGTAGCTTATCCTCTTTTAATATTAGTTATTTAACTACATTTAGCAAGAAGCCTACATTGCTGAACGCCAGCTGCACCTATAGATACCGGCTGCGGTATACACCTCTGAAATTACACCATGAAATTATCAAGTGAAAAGGTTAAAATTAGGGTAATTTCAATTCAATTCAATTTGGGGTCGTCTAACCGCGAAACAGTTGCTGCGCAACTACTACAAACTGACGACTGCCACAGCCCTCGCACGGATGCTACCACCACCAACACATACCTCACTCGTCAGCACCACAACCACCACCAACACCACTACCTCCACTATCATCATTACCACCACTACTTCCACCATTATCACCGATACTTCTACCATTACCACCACTACTAGCACCATTACCACCACTACTAGCACCATTACTAGTACCACGACTAGCACCACGACTAGTACAACTACTAGTACCACGACTAGCACCACGACTAGCACCACGTCTAGCACCACGTCTAGCACCACGTCTAGCACCACGCCTAGCACCACGCCTAGCACCACGCCTAGCACCACGCCTAGCACCACGCCTAGCACCACGCCTAGCACCCCGCCTAGCACCACGCCTAGCACCACGCCTAGCACCACGCCTAGCACCACGCCTAGCACCACGACTAGCACCACGCCTAGCACCACGACTAGCACCACGCCTAGCACCACGCCTAGCACCACGCCTAGCACCACGCCTAGCACCACGCCTAGCACCACGCCTAGCACCACGACTAGCACCACGACTAGCACCACGACTAGCACCACGACTAGCATCACGACTAGCACCACGACTAGCACCACGCCTAGCACCCCGCCTAGCACCACGCCTAGCACCACGCCTAGCACCACGCCTAGCACCACGCCTAGCACCACGACTAGCACCACGACTAGCACCACGACTAGCACCACGACTAGCATCACGACTAGCACCACGACTAGCACCACGACTAGCACCACGACTAGCACCACGACTAGCACCACGTCTAGCACCACGACTAGCACCACGACTAGCACCACGACTAGCACCACGACTAGCACCACGACTAGCACCACGACTAGCACCACGACTAGCATCACTACCACCACTACTAGCACCTTTACAACCACCGCCGCCGCCGCAATCACCGCTACGCTCCTTTACATCTCTATTGTCGCAACAGCGCCACAGCGCTGCAGCGCAGAGCGCAACAGCGCCATTGTCACCACTGAAAAAACCGTTATCAACTATGATGTGGCCTCCTCATTCCATCCCAGTCAATTCTCTTCCTTTGCTTCGCTTCGCTTCACCGCCAACGCGCTTCTAAACCTCCACGCTTCTCGGCCTCCTGCATCTCCCGCACACCATGAATCCTTACCTTCATTTCAGTCCTTAGCCCTACCGCTTCCGAATCAGGCTAGAACCCACATAAGCGTAGTCTCTGCAGGGATTCTGATGGGAGGTCCTGGGGTACGAATCCGGAAAGGAGCAGATTCTCCACTCTAGCATTTGGCTTCGTCGAATTCAGACCGGAATTCTGAGGGGAGAATTCGAGTGGTAGGCTGCTCTGGTAGGTAGTTTTCCGTGCTTCCTTCGATCAGTGCGAGACACATGCCAGGATAAGGTAAACTGTGGGACATGAACGAGCGTATGAAGTTTCCTTCCTCTTTTTTTCTTTTTGCATCCTCTCCCCTTACATGCACACACACACACACACACACACACACTCACACACACGTCCGTGCTGCTACTACACTATCAAACATGTCGGAAGACCAATAGAGAGCTTAGAGAGTGACCCGACTGTAGCGGACCCCAGCTGGGGGAGGTATGTGGAAAGAGTATTCGCCTTAAGCCGACGGGCAGTTCGACACCGGGGCTTATCATCTAGCGGAGGAGAGACATTGTCACATCCCGAAACAAAATTCACTGCTCTTAGGGAACTAATGACCATAGCAATTGATGTGCTCAGCAACATCAATCAATTAATAAAACGCGTACTTTTTCTGGATTCGTACGCTTCCGCGACCGGAGTCATTGGATTCTTTGTTTTCATATGCTGACCTTCTGAGCGATTCTTACAAAGTAGTATCAGCGTAGCTCAGAAGAACGCTACATGATGGCCGAAGCTCGATCGACTGTGAAGCAGCTAATTCCGGACAGCGAAGTATCGAGTACCTCTTCTACTTCTGCTGCTTTTCCGTTTCTTTAACCTCCTCCGTCTCCACTTTCTCCGTTTCACATCCTTTGCTTTAGGTCCTCAGCTACCCCCTCTTTGCGTGTTGTACCTTTTCCACGTCCTGCGCCCCCGTTTCCCTCCCCGCTTCAGCCTCATGTACCCATACCGCCCCGTCCCGTCCCGCCCTGTCCGCTCCAGCCCGGCCTGCTTCGTCCCCCCTGTCCTTCCCCGCCCAGCTCCGCACCCTGATCCCTTGCCCCGCTACGCCCCGCCACACCCCGCCACGCCACCCACCCCGTTCCGGTCCCCGCCCCTCACCATGCCCCGCTCCGCCCCCTGATCCCCTACCCCGCCCCGCCACAAGGCGCTCCGCCACCCATCCCGCTGCCCCGCCCCGCCCGGCCTCGCCCCGCTCCGCGACCCTGCCTCACCTTGCGCCGACCCCTGATCCCCTGCCCCGCCCCACCCCGCTCCACCAGCCGCCCTGCCCCGCGCCGCCCCGCCACGCCCCGCTCCGCCGCGCCCGCCTCCTTAATAAACGCTGTATTCGAACTTCTTAAATTAATAAACGCTGTATTCGAACATTAGATAAATAATTTTATCCGTTGTGTCCTTGTCAGATATGTTCACCGCCGCGAACGTAGTTTTGGCTTCGATTTCCACAGGGCATTCGAGTTTTTGTATTATTTCTGCAATGAGATAATTGCCGGTATTAAAATTCACATAAAACAAAAATGAAGTTTCGAAACTAGGGTGATCGCACTCCAGCACTTTCCAACAAACACTATTGTTTCGACACGTTTTACACTAGTTGATTTCATGATCGAAGTTGTTATTGTTGCTATCGCTGTTGATGACAACGAAATATAATTATGTTACTTCAAAAATTTCACTTCCCTGTGTATATTGCATTAATGAAAGATCTTTATTTCTTTCTGGAATGTACTATCTCTTAAATCAGTAAAGTTTCTTACTTTCTTGAGAAAGACGATTTGTTAGCAGCAGCAGCAACATAAGAACAGTTACACAATTTCTATCTCCTGATATCTTCCACACACTCAAGTTCACTACAACGCTCTTATAAAACTGCACGGAAAAGCATTAAAGGGTTTCTTTCTACCAGAACGACCAACATTACACAAAACAAACTGCAGTATCAAATACGTATTTTAAATCCACAAACCTAACATCATATGAAATCAATTTCCCTAAACATTGTAAATAATGCATTCAATACTGTCAAGAATTGACTGAGCTTGTGTACTTTCAATAACGCGCGAAATTCAATTAAAAGATTAAAATGCAAAGTTTCCCATGAAGACAGAAAATTGGTACTTTCTCGGACACCAAAGCGGACCTCTCACCACCTCGTGCTTAGAGGGGCAATTGCGGTGCGGTGCAAGCTAGTGGCTCTATCGGCTCTATCTATGAGAGTTGCGGGCTGAATGCGCACGGAGCCCAATGTCGAGGCTGAGGACGCGCGGTGAGTAAAAGAGTAAAGAGAACGCGTAGTAAAGCATCTCAAGGGTGTGACGTCGGTGTGCTGCGAGGGAGCACACGACACGCCAGACGGGGCACTTGACGGGCACTCTCCATTTCAAAATGCTTTTATATTCATCGATAAGGCTGCAAAATCTGGAACATTGAATGAAATTAAAAGGAAAATGTAGATTCCTAACATGTACAATTTTGTTTCGTTAAATCGATGATTGTAAAAACGTGCAACCTAAGCACGAGCCGCCACTGCGTTTTCTTCCTTTTGCTACATTCGATTATGAATTAAAATAGTTTACAAAATCAAGATGAATCGCAATGAGTAATAAATAAGATGGCGAGAGAGCGAGAAACAGCTTCACAGCACACAATGACGTGCGCAACTGAAAATAAGAGGGGGCAACTTCATTTCAGGGCCCTCTCATTCCGTTAATCATTTTTGCTAACATCTGACATACTTTACTATTACTAAATAAACAATACTACAAAGAGATTAAAATTATAAGTGTAATAATGTGTTTAATAACTACAGTTGACTCTATGTTTGACCATTTGCAGGGTTCCCAGATACTTTGGAAAGCCCCTTTCGCAAAAGTCATAATCAATTCACGAAATTATCAGGTTAAAGAAGGCTAAAATCAGAGAGAGAACATCTTTTAGGGAGATATGTTTCTACATTCGTATGTGGTATGCAAAAAAATAAAAAGTGTAACATGAAGTAATGATGCACCTACTATATCGTCCACGTTGAGCCTGTTTTATCGTACGTCAAAATAATGTCATTAAGAAACTGCATCTAAATACTCCTTTCTATTCATCTTTCAAATAAATAGATTATGACTTGTTTCTGAATATGTATTTATTGATTAGCTGTGTAACACAATGAATAGTATTTCATTATTATGTCATCTCAACTGTAGCTTATCCTCTTTTAATATTAGTTATTTAACTACATTTAGCAAGAAGCCTACATTGCTGAACGCCAGCTGCACCTATAGATACCGGCTGCGGTATACACCTCTGAAATTACACCATGAAATTATCAAGTGAAAAGGTTAAAATTAGGGTAATTTCAATTCAATTCAATTTGGGGTCGTCTAACCGCGAAACAGTTGCTGCGCAACTACTACAAACTGACGACTGCCACAGCCCTCGCACGGATGCTACCACCACCAACACATACCTCACTCGTCAGCACCACAACCACCACCAACACCACTACCTCCACTATCATCATTACCACCACTACTTCCACCATTATCACCGATACTTCTACCATTACCACCACTACTAGCACCATTACCACCACTACTAGCACCATTACTAGTACCACGACTAGCACCACGACTAGTACAACTACTAGTACCACGACTAGCACCACGACTAGCACCACGTCTAGCACCACGTCTAGCACCACGTCTAGCACCACGCCTAGCACCACGCCTAGCACCACGCCTAGCACCACGCCTAGCACCACGCCTAGCACCACGCCTAGCACCCCGCCTAGCACCACGCCTAGCACCACGCCTAGCACCACGCCTAGCACCACGCCTAGCACCACGACTAGCACCACGCCTAGCACCACGACTAGCACCACGCCTAGCACCACGCCTAGCACCACGCCTAGCACCACGCCTAGCACCACGCCTAGCACCACGCCTAGCACCACGACTAGCACCACGACTAGCACCACGACTAGCACCACGACTAGCATCACGACTAGCACCACGACTAGCACCACGCCTAGCACCCCGCCTAGCACCACGCCTAGCACCACGCCTAGCACCACGCCTAGCACCACGCCTAGCACCACGACTAGCACCACGACTAGCACCACGACTAGCACCACGACTAGCATCACGACTAGCACCACGACTAGCACCACGACTAGCACCACGACTAGCACCACGACTAGCACCACGTCTAGCACCACGACTAGCACCACGACTAGCACCACGACTAGCACCACGACTAGCACCACGACTAGCACCACGACTAGCACCACGACTAGCATCACTACCACCACTACTAGCACCTTTACAACCACCGCCGCCGCCGCAATCACCGCTACGCTCCTTTACATCTCTATTGTCGCAACAGCGCCACAGCGCTGCAGCGCAGAGCGCAACAGCGCCATTGTCACCACTGAAAAAAACCGTTATCAACTATGATGTGGCCTCCTCATTCCATCCCAGTCAATTCTCTTCCTTTGCTTCGCTTCGCTTCACCGCCAACGCGCTTCTAAACCTCCACGCTTCTCGGCCTCCTGCATCTCCCGCACACCATGAATCCTTACCTTCATTTCAGTCCTTAGCCCTACCGCTTCCGAATCAGGCTAGAACCCACATAAGCGTAGTCTCTGCAGGGATTCTGATGGGAGGTCCTGGGGTACGAATCCGGAAAGGAGCAGATTCTCCACTCTAGCATTTGGCTTCGTCGAATTCAGACCGGAATTCTGAGGGGAGAATTCGAGTGGTAGGCTGCTCTGGTAGGTAGTTTTCCGTGCTTCCTTCGATCAGTGCGAGACACATGCCAGGATAAGGTAAACTGTGGGACATGAACGAGCGTATGAAGTTTCCTTCCTCTTTTTTTCTTTTTGCATCCTCTCCCCTTACATGCACACACACACACACACACACACACACACTCACACACACGTCCGTGCTGCTACTACACTATCAAACATGTCGGAAGACCAATAGAGAGCTTAGAGAGTGACCCGACTGTAGCGGACCCCAGCTGGGGGGAGGTATGTGGAAAGAGTATTCGCCTTAAGCCGACGGGCAGTTCGACACCGGGGCTTATCATCTAGCGGAGGAGAGACATTGTCACATCCCGAAACAAAATTCACTGCTCTTAGGGAACTAATGACCATAGCAATTGATGTGCTCAGCAACATCAATCAATTAATAAAACGCGTACTTTTTCTGGATTCGTACGCTTCCGCGACCGGAGTCATTGGATTCTTTGTTTTCATATGCTGACCTTCTGAGCGATTCTTACAAAGTAGTATCAGCGTAGCTCAGAAGAACGCTACATGATGGCCGAAGCTCGATCGACTGTGAAGCAGCTAATTCCGGACAGCGAAGTATCGAGTACCTCTTCTACTTCTGCTGCTTTTCCGTTTCTTTAACCTCCTCCGTCTCCACTTTCTCCGTTTCACATCCTTTGCTTTAGGTCCTCAGCTACCCCCTCTTTGCGTGTTGTACCTTTTCCACGTC